>JABEEJ010000351.1:0-134822 GCA_013363135.1 Fusarium brevicatenulatum | reverse complement strand
TAGCTATAGTATATATAAAGGTTAAATTACTTAATTATAGTTTTAATAAAGTTATAGGTTTTATTACTACCTCTTTAAAGGTGGGGAAAATGGCGTTAGAACCTACCAGGTAGCTCGCAATACCATAGGTAGCATGGACCCCAAGACGTCCCGGCACTAACACGCTAATTCTGGTGCCTGACTTTTTGCTATGGCGCTAATGCGGGGGTACCCTTAGACCCAACTCTCTGTGCCTTAGTCTCTCAGCGGGTGGTGTCCACTGTGCCATTGCCTGGAATGAATGAATCGATTTGGCTGAGCACCTCGGACAGAAGCAAAAAAGTTGACTTGGGAGGGTTGCCAAATAAGACCATTCTCAGACATACCCTTACACAAACCAATTTTCTCTCCTGTTTGTTCCTCTTTGTGATCTTCGCAACGTCCACGTCTTGTCCTTTTTCTTTTCGCCCTTGCCTGTGAACCTAGAAATCGCGAGATTGGATCGACGTCTACTCCGTGCGTTATCTTTGACCCTTACGCATTACGTACCCGACGTACCTTTCTCCCTTGCATCGACAACCTCCTGTCCCTTACTCCCCACCAAGACCACGGGAAATCCGAACCTCCACGAGCCCAACGATTGCCGTTTTCTCCCTGTGTACATCTTTACTCTCTGATCATCGACCTTGAACCTGTTTGTCCAACATCACGTCACCTAAGACGCTCTCTATCGTCGTCGGTTGCCATACCCTCCTGACGTAAACGAACCGAGATTGTACATACTCCTTTGCGACGATTGTCTTTGTTGGAAAGGCATTGGAAGCAGAGCCTGAACGTACTCTATAGGCCATCTGCAACCGACCGACCACAAACGCAAGACAAGCCACGCCAATCATTGTTAAATCAACATCTTACGCATCTAATTCGCTTCCTGCGACAATACCCGAAAGCTGTTGGGCACAGTCCGCGATGAAGTGAATCAAGCTTGCTCATCGTGATCTAAACCCAAGACACGCGATCAATTCGATATGCCATAGACGTCTCGAACTGTGTCCAATCACCCTTTGTACATCTAATATCTGTTTACGAAACTGAGCTTGCCCTTTGAGGTTCAAGCTGCCCTGTTCCTCTGCGTTTGGCTACACTACCTACGAATTCGATACCCAATCACTCTTGATACCTAATACCCTCACATCACCCCACGATGGAGCGACCTCCTTCGCGGTCTTCTTATGGAAGAACCGCTTCTCGATCCTCTACAAGCACAACCAATACCAGAGCTACAATGCATACCGCCCATAGCGCTTTGTCTTCGTCACAAGCTCCTGGATCCCCCAATCTTTCTCAATCGCAACACTCACACCGACTGTATCATGCGACTTGTCAAAGACCTTCCAGTACCATTCCCCGAACAACAACACGGACGCCGCGCTTGACTCGAGAGGCTAGCAGCGAGTCAACACGGCAAACCGTCATATCGTCATTCCTTCAAGAGAAGCTTCAGCAGTCGCGCATGGCTGAGAGCGACCGATCGACGACATGGTCGCGCAGCACTGATGTCAACTCTTCAGGCGAGTTAAGTCGGAGCCTTGGTTCTCCCATTAAGAATATGGAGGCCGATGGACGACCTAATTCTGCCGCTGGAAGTGAATCCAACAAAAAGAATGGACGGGGGGTAAAGGATATGGAGCAGGTAGGATAATGAACACGGCATACTGTTGGAGCTGGCTAACATGAAGCAGGTCATATCATCACTTCACAAGAAGAACTTTGACCTCAAACTAGAACTGTACCACCGCCGGGAACGACAGAAGGCATTGGAAGACAAGGTCGAATCCCTCGAGGTGGAAAAGTCACGAGCTGAAGAGATGAACGACCACCTTTCTCAAGAGTTAGAGAAGCGTGATAAGGCAATTGAGGAGGCTGTTGCTATGATTGTGACGCTCGAAGCCAGACTTGAGCAATATACCAAAGAACGTTCCATCATCGAGCAGCTTGAAGCCGAAGGACAATACGCTGCACCAACATTCGACCCATGCTACGAAGATCCCAGACCCGCTACTCAATCGCCGGATATGATGAAGCAAATGGGAAGTGGCAAGGCCATCAATCGCATGCCGAGTTTCCTCTCCGACCACAGCGAGACAACTGAGAATCTGCGAAATGTCTATCTTGGTACCAGGGGTAGTATTCTCAGTCTTGCGCAAGTCCCCGAAGGCTCTAATGAAGCTGATAACGGCCGTAACACAGCCCTGGGCAGTCCAAGCCTGAGCGTTTTGAGCGAGAGCTCCTTTGTCAGCGTCTATGGATCCAAGGAGCATGATAGCAGCGGCATACAAGATGTGGACGAGCCTCTTGCTCTTGATGGTGCTGATAGTCTCCCAGCTAAGGCTAGCACTATCCACAGGCCGAAAACAGCATTTGTCAATTCGCATGCCTCACCCAACAGATCAACTCGATCGAACTCTCTCTCGACTCATCAAGCGCAGTTTGATTCGATCAATAATGTAATCGAGTACAACTCTCCTGCGCGAAAGAGTGAGCGAAGCTACACTTCGAAGAAGGTGGAAGAACGACCTCAAGGTCGGGATAGGGATGGAGCCGATGTGTTTACTGGTCGTTCTGCTATGCCCGTCAGCCACCGACGTACCAAGGAGGAGAAGCGTGAGTCGCTTCGAAGAGTCATCACAGATGCTCCCGGTGGTGTCAGACTTCATGATCAAAATCTGCCACCAACGCCAGACACCATTTCTACGTCGACCTTGCGACGGTTCCAGAATTCCAGCGACACATTGTCCAAGCATCCCACGATGCAACGAAGCCACGGTGCTCTTTCAGAGACGTCTGATAATGAAGGAAGTATGGGAATGCACTCGGGCGTTCAGCTACAGGAACCGATGCGTGCGGTTAAGGCTTCGGCTCATATCATCGATCTGAACAACAGAGCTTACGCCGAGAACCGGGGAAGGTCTATCCAGCGTCCTCGGTCCGCCGACGAAACTACCATATCGAACCGACGAGGAAATGATTGGGATAGCGATACCGACGAATCAGACGTGGATTCTCTCGACTCGAGCCTCGATATCTGGATGCGCGAGAGTGCCAAGCCCAATAAGAACGGTGGACGAACCTCGCCTGATCTGTTCAGCTTTCCCTCGAGCGCGACTAAGGGCGGCTGGTCGATGGAAGCTATGTACGGCGCTGGAGGTGCAAGCATAGGCACAGACTCTGAAATGATTAGAAATCTGTTCCCCGTCCAGCAGGAACTCTTCTCGGCCTCATTGCCTCCACCACCTCCCAACAGACGATCGAGTCTGAATGCTCAGACAGTAGCACAGCTTAAGATCTCTAACCCCAGTCGTGCACCTACCAATCCGAAAGCCTCTAAGTCAGGCCGTAAGAAGGGACATCAGAGGAGGAACAGCGACGATATCCAGATGAGAGCGGAAATGCAGGCTCAGGGACCGCCTGCCGGGGAACAGAAAAAGAACCATTATCCACCCATTTCGGGGCAGCCAGCTCAGAACAAGTTCGCAAAGTTCTTCCGCCGATCGTCAACTACTGCCCCATCTCCAACTCCAACGGAGACTGGACCTACTGAACCACCAAGCAATGGACTCTCCTCAAGCGTTAATGGCGCATCAGGACTTCCGCCATGGATCAGCCGAACAGGCGTGGCAGACGAGGATCGCGACAGTGCGACACCACCACCAATCATGCGAAGCTCTCGCCACGGTCGACATACCTCTGTTGACGTTGGCGACGACTCCATCATGAGCCAGGAGCCAGGTACCCCAGGTACACCAAGGATGGAAAGGGACGCTTCAGAGCAGGTAGATAGCCCAAGAGCGGGAGGCAAGAGAAGGTGGTTTGGTCTTAAAAATAAACAAGGCTAGGAGATTTGGATTTATCACGGCATACAATTTGCATACACTGGATTTCTTAGCGGGGCGTCAGAATGCTCACACGCACCACAGCCGAGTGCTGGCATGATGTGTCACAGGCACAGCACAACCAGGCGTTGGATTTTCTTATTCGTATCATGGGCACTGCGGTTTGTTTTCTTGGGCGGATGGATTGGGTGGCTCAGGCAATGGATCAGGGGCGTATCTCGGCATTAGCTAAATCACGATAGCTTGGGAGCATCAAAGCGAGTTTAGCATAGATTGACAGAATCAATTCACACATTCAATGAAGGCGGCGCATGTCACATGTCATGAGGAGCAAAGAGTGAGTTTAACTGAACTGTATTGAGTTCGTTTCGCTTCGCCTTGCTAATACTAGCAGTTCATCATTCGTGCCTCCGTCAAAATGCCTCCCTTATGTTCGGCCGTTGTAAAACCAGTGTACAAGAAGAGAAAGTCGTTGAGTCGTCGTGGTCTCATGAAAAAAGTGTTGGTGCTTAAACGAAAGTCCAAGTTCCCTTGCCGCGTCCAATGTCCTGGGGTCCGATGGCCTGCTCAAAGGCAGCGGGGGAGACGTCGAGGTCGGTGTCCTTACAGGCCTCGCAGCGGCTGTGCCACACATGTTAGCAGTGTTGGTGATGAGAGAGGGAGGTGGGAGAAACTTACTCGACGACAGTGAGGGTCACGGTACCAGCATCGCCCTGGAGGGTGATGGTCTTGCCACAGACATCCTGAGTGTCGTAGAGGTTGGCACCGACAGCGGCGACCATGTCGTCGACGCCGTGGGTTCCAGCGCATGCGCCCTGGCCGGGGGTGTAGAAGGTGATGTCGCCCTCGGTGCGCTTGACAGCCGGAGCTGCGAGGACGAGGGGAAGAGCGAGAAGGAAGAGCTTGGAGAACATCTTGAAGAAAAAGAGTGTTTTGAGCTTGTGGTGTAGAGAGAGTGTGATGTGTGTTGAGGGAATGTAATGTGCTTGAAGGCTTTGAGTTAGCTTGCTTGAAGGAGTGGAAGTTGTTGATGATGAGGGAGAAGGGAAAGTCAGGAGAGGAAAAGAGAGGTCTTATATAGCTGAGATTTGGTGGAGAGACAGTGATTCACTGCCCTCGAGCCTCTCTATTGTGTTGGTGGAGGAACAATTCACATACCGCAGCGCGCTCTGATTCATTTGAACAACTGGCAGTGATCCACTGCAGCACGCGTGGTCTACGGAGAAGTTGCGCGTGTAATTGGATTGCGAGTTTCTGGGGAAGTGTTTCACTTGGTGGTTGTGGGGATGTGTCAATGCGATGCTGTGTTACGGTGTTGACATTGACGTGTGGGGAGGTAATGAGGAGGAGCAGGAGATATAGAGGGGAGAATATGATTGGGATAAGAGTGCTGTGATGTGAATTGGCTTTGGAGTGGTGCTGTTGTGATGCTGATACTCGCGAGGGTGATGTTACTCTCATGTGTTTCTCAGACTGGAGGCTGAACCATTTCATATTGTGGACAGAGACATTGCAGTGCAAAATTGAATTGATCTGGATTCCAGAAGAAGAGTACATACAAACTTCTCAATGCTCCAAAAGCTGACTGCTCAATCCCTCTTCTGCCACCGAGTCCTGGCCCGAATCCGTAGCTACACTGCAATGAATCAAAAAGCCACCTGAGCGCAGTAGATAGGCAAGACTTCATTATTCACCTTCGCCTTTATGTATACGACGATTGACGCGCGGACAGGTGACAGCAGAAGACATTATACGAAGCGAGCAATAGCTCCAGGTGGTCATCACGATAGCACCACCTTCTGGCACGACATCCACAGCATACACTCTATCAGAGATCAGCAGAGCTTATTCATGGAGGGACAGTCGCGGTGCTGCGTTGAACAAGAGGACCTGGAGAGTTGTTCGAGCCTTATTTGCGGGTTGAAATGTGGTGCGAGAAAGGACTTGACGCTGTCTGACAGGCGGAGAAAAGGGTCACCCATAAAGACCCGGGGAAACGTGGGAGCGATCGACGATTGCTTGAAGTAGAGGTTGAGCTGGCCTAGTCTTTGTGGAAGCACACTGCCTCGACTCTCCTTTTGAGAAGCTGGGGATGTTGATATAACAATAACTCGTGGCTTGCCACGCTTTCTATTATTGCATCTGCACATCTCTTGGAGCTTCCCCCTTCGTGTTGGTGGGAGACTCTCAATTGGGCCTCGGTCCCTGGCATTAGATCCTCGCACAAAGAAAGTTGTGTAACATGACGGCTTGCTCGCTCACCTAATTAGATGAGAGGAACTGGGAAGTTATTTTAACCACGAAAACGGGGTGCAGATGGACTCGAGCAGGGTATACATGCGTGTGACAAGACTAGACAACTGAGTGACTAGAATTGTGAGTGCTCTAGTGATGCTAGAAGACTCAAGACTCTTGCATTGAGGGTGATGATACACCCATAAAAGAGCCTGCTTTGTTGATAGGAGTATTCCTTGCAATTTGACCTAGACTCCTGAGTTCTCTGCCGTCTTCTGGATGCCATAAAGTGAGAAGTAGGGAGAGAACGTGGTCTGAAATGTCTTGGGAGAGAAGACGGGAAGTGTTGGTGGTACAATTGCTGACATGCGTGGTTGTGCTACATGAAACTGGGGTTGGTGTCACTCTATTGGAGGGCCTCAGGGGACGATCGGAACATCGCGATACGCGCTGTTTGTTTCTTTTTACAGAAATAGAGGGCTCTAGATATAGTGTCACGGTGTGGTCAAGTCTAGAGTTGACAGAGTATGCCATCGACGGTGAGTTGTGTTTGTATGCTTCAGAGGAGCGATTGGCATTTATTTCAATGACTGTATTAAATCCCAATTTAAGCAGTGGCGAGGTCCTCAAGGCCCTTTCGAGCCGTTGCGGGAAGACGTGTACTTGAAACATACTCAACCCCGGCGCAGAGCTAAGTTCAGCTCTTGAACAACTCCTTGCAATCGCATCCCGTTATGCATGGATCATTTCCGCTTCCACCTCGTAAAGAAGCAGCCTCAATATGCTCAGACCAGGCAAAACGGCACAGAATGAGACATCTCGTGTTCGCAACAACGGCCAACCGAAGCTTATAAGGCCCTCGACCTCCCAATAGAAGATGTCTCCAAGATAGAGCTCATCAGCTTCATCTTCTCGCCATGATGGTGTCCTTCCTCCTCATCTGCCTCCACGCAGCTCTTGCTCTTGCAGCTTCCACTTCACCAGCCAACACCTCAAGTGCTCTTAACAACTGTCTCGCCTCCAAGAAAGTTCCCTACATCCGCCCCAACTCAGCCCAATGGACCCAAGAAGTCAGACCTTACAACCTTCGTCTGGCATACACTCCTGCTGCTGTTGCCCTCCCTACCACTGTTGACCATGTCCAAGATGCCGTCAAGTGCGGTAATCAGTACCAAGTACGAGTCAGCGCCAAAGGAGGCGGCCATAGCTATGGTTCCTTTGGCTATGGAGGTGAGAATGGCCACCTCGTTATCGTGATGGATTCTATGGACCAGGTCACGTTGAACAAGTATATGAGTTGTAACATCCAGGCTGGTGCTCGGCTTGGACATGTTGCTTCAGAGTTGTATAAGTTTGGTCAGAGAGCTATTCCCCACGGAAGCTGCCCAGGGTAAGAAACGCACCGTCATCAAGAACGTACAAAGACTAACAGAGATAGTGTTGGCATTGCAGGTCATGCCCTTCATGGAGGCTATGGCTACGCTTCACGAACCTATGGCCTCACCCTCGACACTTTCATCGGCGCAACCGTGATTCTTGCCAACGGAACACGAACATACGCTGCAGATGGTGAAGGCGGAGATAACCAACTCATGTGGGCTCTCCGTGGTGCAGGCTCTTCTTACGGAATCGTAGTTGAGCTCGACTTCCAAACGATCGCAGCACCTGATACAGTCACGCCGTTCAGCATTGAACTCGATTGGAACGAGAACCAGGCTGTCGAGGGACTGATTGCGTTTCAAAAGTTTGGTGTAAACGCACCGAAGCAGTTGAATATGCAGATCTACATCGGGCCTTCGGGACAGACCATTCAGGGTGTCTACTATGGAACTAGGGCGGCTTTGAATAACGCGCTTAAGCCTCTTCTTGGAGATATTAAAGCGCAGATTTCTGCCTCGAGCACCGGAGGATGGATCGAGGGCTTGAAGGCCTATGCTAACGGCCAGACTCTCGATCAGAGACGTCCATACGACCAGGTCAGTAGTTGCACTCATGCTCATAATGGTTACCACTAACAACCTTCTAGCACAGCACATTCTACAGCACAAGTCTCATGACCAAAGCCCTCACCCGATCCCAAGTCAAGTCCTTCGTCAGAACACTCTTCGACAATATTAATGACCGCGACGCCCGGCACACTTGGTACATCCATATGGATCTCTTCGGCGGTCCCAACTCAGCCATCACAACCGCCGGCTCCACCAACAGCGCATTCCCCCATCGTGACAAACTTCTGCTGTTCCAGTTCTCTGACCACGGGAACTATGCTAAGTATGCAAACAACGGCTTCACCCTGCTCAAGAGATTCAGAGAGAGCATCACCAAGACCATGGATGACTCAGACTGGGGCATGTATGCGAACTACTTGGATACTCAATTGGAGAACATGGATGCCGTTGAGCAGTACTATGAGCTGAACTTGGGTAGATTGAGAGAGCTCAAGAGAACGTATGATCGGAATGACATGTTTTGGAACCCGCAGGGTATTCGACCTGCAACGAGAGGCTGAGAAGACTATGGGGGTGTAGTGGAGTGGAGGAGACCGGTATTGCCGTTCTTTGTACATAGCTTCAACTTAACTTTGTCAAATAGCCAGAACTGTACCGCACTGGACCCTGTATCAGTTGCGGATGGATATCCCTACTGTAGCAGTACTTGAGATGAGCATCGCACTGGCGATTGGCGACACCGAATTTGATGTACCAAACGATATTCTATACACATGTCGATCATAACCGAGCCTCGGCCTCGATAAAGACTTCTAGGGGTAATTTTAGAGAAGACTGTATAGTCTCTCAGCAATGCCTTCACATTCAAGGCACGCGAGACAACTTCCCCCATATCGATAGTCTAACAAAACCAGGACTCCGATTCTACATAAGCCAGCGTATTCAAACATTGGAAACGCATGGGGTCAAGAATTCAGGCCCTATCTGATCGAGAAGATACTCCAGAGTCAGAAATGCCACCAAAGTTCCGCGATCTTCGAAGCGGGTCATGAACCTTCTTCAGTGCTTGCACCATGGCAGGCCCGGAAAGGGGCACCCGATCTTGCTCATGAAGGATTGAGATATTCTTGTCACGATGATTCTCGCATCTCTGGAATCGCCGACTTATTCCGCCTCGAAGAACTGAACCATGAGAGGAGGGGGACTACCAGACAGAACTCGCTCGAAATCAGCAAGGAGAACAAAGCCGGCAGCAGAAAAGAGTGAAGCCGATACATCATAAGAGGTGATGACAGCGGCGAAGGAAGGGCTCGCAAGTTACCTCTGTTTCTGCTACCACTTGAAAAGAGTTATACTGTTTACTAAAATTAAATTTGATGTCGATTGCGTTGTAATCGGGTGAGATGGGAATATTGGCGAGTATTAAGACAAGCACCCTGGCTTTCGTCTGGCGGGTTACCATTTCTGCCATATGCGATCTCAATGAATAACCCACAGGGACTCTACTATGATATCTCACATATTACTCTTGTTCCTGCTGCGGAGACGAAGCAGTATATCAGGATTTGATCACCCGATATCCCTTATCTGTCGCCCCTTGCATACCGCCGCCCTCGACACTTTCGAACTGCCGTCCCCAACTACATTCACAAATCTGGCTCCTATCCACTCCTCAAAAGTATGGGGTATGTATGGTCTGTGGTTTACGAAAGCCGGCTGTAAACCACGATTGTACTGTGGTTCTGGCACATCTATGTCACGAGGAGTCAAACCACGCCTCGAATACTATAATGAATCAGCTAAGGGAATGCCTGCTTTGGTGAATCAAGCTTATAAAGATGGTTTCACTCTGACCCATCCTGGCTTGATATGCTGGACATCCATGCGTGATGACGGGTTCACCGCGCGTCTTCGTGCCCGGTTCCTTCTACTTGAAGGTTACTTCACACTAATTTTTCACGCCTGTCGACCATTCATTACGGACTTTTACTTCTCAGACCTCGCTTTATGGTCGCAGAGCGATGTCTCATTCGCCACGTATGATCTATATATGCAGCCGTGCTTTCGATGTCGGAGTCTCTGTGACCCCAGGGTCAATACCAGGACCACTATCACAACTTCTATAGGACAGTCCCAGCCCTCCCGTCTATACTTCCCAGCCCAGCTCTCTAGGAAACTGCCAGGCAAACTGTCACTGTCGTTTCACACTGGAAACTTTTCTAAGGTATCGTAGATGGTCTGGAGAGTGATTTTGGGTCCTACTTCAGCCTTATCATTCATAGGACGCTGAGAATAGACCAGCATGGGAGAGAGTGTATCCATCATTGAAAGCTTAGCCAGAGCAAAACGAAAAATGTTATTGATGCAAGCAATATATCCTGCCCTTCTTCACGGAACTGTTCTGCCAAGGTAAGCTGTAATAATATTAGTGCAAGTCCAAAAAGCCGTGTTAATCGTGTTATAGAGCTGCAGTTGCCGCAGCTCGCCGCTTGTGCAGCCCGGTTGCCATGTGCCGTTCCAAATCCCAGTTATGACTGAAGGATTTATTGCACGTAGTGCATCGATGTTTCCCGGTTGCTTTTGCTGCTTGCTTCGCATTCTGGGCATAGCTTGATAGTGGTGCTAATGGCACGTTGGCCACTCGTTTAGCATGTGCATCGGTCTCTAGATGAGAGGCAAGGGCAAATTCAGAGGCAAAAGGCGTATTGCAATCCTCGTAAAAAAACCGTTTTGAGTCTTTTGCCTTGCTTCTGACCCTTGCAGCGATACCTAACACCTTTTGTGTATTCTTTTTTCCCCATGCTGCCTTATCTGCATTAACACGCTTGGCATACCCGATCGGGTCTGCAGCGCGCTGTTTAGCGCGGGATCTTCGTGACTTCTCCAAGTCGACCTCGTGAGCTCGCTCTAGAGCGGCGTTTATTACCAGAATGTCTGAAGATATATCCAGCCCACTTCGGATGGGTTCCTTGGAGCGTGAGGAGAACTGGGAGCTGCCCCGATGCATGGAAGCCTTGAGATAGGGTCATTGGGCTTGATGCTGCTGTTTGATGCGCAGACCAAGAACTGTCCCGAGAAAGCCATGAATGACGGGTTGCAGTTGAGGGTTATGTGAAAGACTCCAGCGTAACTCTGAATCGAGTCGTCCAGGTCTCCAGGTTCTTCCATAGGTTTGTCATGATAAAGCAGTTTCTGTACACGGATTATACAATGTGCAGTCCATACAGTTGGTGTCCCTTGTCAGGGGCATCTGAAGCAAATCAATACGCTCCATACTATGATGGCAATTCTATATTTCTGCCTTGTGAATATCGCCTATCAGTTGGGTAAAAAGAATGTCTCGCTACTCTGGAGCGAACGAGATGTTCGTAGGTTTCTTGTCCCGGCTGAATGACCATGTTTGGAGTATTGCCGTGATGGTCGTAATCGATATTCGGAAAGCTGTCGTTAAATAGTATATGGCGACAGGTGACAAAAAGAAGTTTGTCTGTGTCCTTGATGCGAATATAAGACCCTTTTGTGCCTTCGCGAAAAGGGTTATCCGTCTCGACCGACATAGCAAGATGACAATTAGAGAAGCCTAAATAATGAGCACTGCTCGGGAGATGCTAACCCAGCGGCACGATTGATCTCAGAAGAATAAACCAGCGAAAAATGAGGCGTAGAAGAAGCCTGATCCTCAGGATCATCGTACTTTCTCTCGCCAGGAGTCTGCGAGCGGATGAAAGTCTTCTTCCATTTGGCGGACTTGGTTGCAGACGGCCCATGATCGCCGGGAAACTAAATGCAACCATCGTTGACGCTGTGACGATGCAGAGGCCGGATTCGTAACAGTAACTTGAGGACTCTACTCTTAAAGGGGGAGTCCATAGGCCAGGACAACCAGTATCGTATCTAGAATCCAAGATGTTATTGCTGTCTGTCGTCGCCCAAGTGCGAAGGGTTTGTGTCGCGGCTCCTCACAACATGTTAGCACGGTGCTCATATCCGTAAAGAGCGGCGATGTAACTTACCAAAGGAGAAGCAAGAGCAGACATGGCATAGACACAGCTACCGCAGGGTTCGTGGCCGTTGGAAAGGCCATCGCGAGGAAATGGGCTATTGCCCACCTTGTATTTCTCATAGACCACGTCTCTAGCACATCGATGATGGTAAGTCGACTGCTGACTTGCACAAGGAGCAATGTTCTGGGCACAGACTTGGACCAAGACCATGATAAAGAAAGTGTGGAAAGGCAGAGATTTAGCTGAAAGGTAGCTGCCAGACGGAGAAATTGTGGTTGAGCCGTCCAGGCTCGGGAGCTGAAGGGGAGTGACACTGGCAGTGCTTCTTTCCTCACGCAACCAACAGAACAACACAACACTAACGCTAAAACAATATCATTTGGAGCATCTGCCCAAGGCCCAAAGAGCTCTAGCAAAGAATCTTTGCATAAATAACCAGTTGACTGAGATCGGACATGATGGACATGCTCCCAGCCGCCTATCCACCTGTTTGCAGACTGCAACTCCACCACAAATTGATGTACAGCCGTCTCAAGAATCTGCCCCGGCTGATTGAGTAACATAGAAACTCGTGGGATCTCTTCCGCAAGATTCACCGTAGTATATATATGGCTGTCCAACGTCGGCCTACCGCCTGTCTGGCCTTGGGGTTCCTCTTATCAAGAAGAAGTAATATTGGCGAACTTTCGATGAGTAACCTCACTACGGACCTATCACGCTGGCTGATCTTATGAACGGTATCTGCTGTGTTGTAATAGCAGCCTGCAATAATTTCCTTCGAGTACGTGGTCTAGGTTTGGAACGAACCAGTGAATTGGCGATGGCCGGGCGCCGCTTCAATCGGCCTGAGAGGATCAGTACTTTGTAGTCATGCCAAGGCAGTGTCAGTTGAAAGCAACATCACAAGAACTCAGACAATGTATCACGTCATGTCAATCAGGATTAACCCAAGCTGTTGACTTGGTTTCGTGTCATGCCAAGACATCTCAAATCATCAAATCACCACGTCACAAACTCGACTTCAATCATTCCACGTCTTCTATTACACATCTATCATAAACAAGTACACATAATTCATCGTATATACATCTAGTTATTTTCAATCATCGTCTTCAACTCAGCAAACTTGACCGGCTTGGGCAAGAACAGGTCCACACCCGCCGACATGGCATCCTGCCTCGCATCCGCGCTCGCCAGCCCCGTCAGCGCAAACACCGTCGTCCGCGGAACCTTGTACTGGGCCTCGAGCTTGCGGATCCTCTTTGTCGCCTCGACGCCGTTCATGACGGGCATGCTTATGTCCATCAGGATGTAGTCGAAGTGCTTCTTGACGGGTGCCCCGGGTTCTGCGTCGCCGATTGTCGACTTTTTAAACGTATCGACGGCCTCTTCTCCGTTCTCGGCTTCCTCGTAGGAGAAGTCGCACTTCTTCATAAACATTGTTAGGAGGTTAAGGTTGATCTTGTTGTCGTCGACGAGTAGGACGTGCGCCTTGCCTGGCATTTCTGGCTTCTGTTGCTTTCGTGTATTTTGCAAAGAATTATTGTGCACCTCCTTTCTGAACTCTTCATTACTCTCCTTCTTTTCGTTGTTCTTGCGATTATTCCGACTGTCGTTTTTGGAGCGGCTCTGGCCTTCTTTTCCTCGTGGTAATGGCGATGTAGTAGTCTCAGCCCAGTCGGGTTTATTATTTTTATTTTGATGCAATTTCGAGTTCATCTGTTCTGTTGCGTCCTCTCTGTCCGGAGTGTTCTGCTCATTTGACTGCTTGCCATCTGTGTGCGCACTGCGGATCGGATATCTGTTGTCGTCATCTTCTCTGACCTCCCCAATCCTGTTCAAGCATCGGCTGAATACTTGGGCGAGCTTTCTGGGACCACATCTGAGTATACGTTAGCATCCATATAGCATTTCGCGAGGCAATGACTTACGGTTGGGGAATGACTTCAACCACATCTGATAGTCTGGCTAAAGCCTTAGTCTGAGCTCTTGATATCTTTGCCGCTTCCTCTTCATTCAGGCTGATGATGATGATGGGAGCTTTCTTATTGCGACCCCCGTCTATCGCGGTCTCTTCGAAACGCTTCTCGAGAGTTTTCGCCGATGGGGGTTCACAATACAGATAGAAATCGGCTTTGGGAACATCCGTATCTACCTCTCTTGCAGCCTTCATGTTGAACCAACTTGAGAATATTTCCATCAAGGCTTCGTTGCGCACCTCGACTTGTTTAGTAATGGTTTTCGAATGAAAGTCTTCGCTTGCTTCCAGAAGCACCAAAGACATTCCCCGAAGTTGTTCAACCATGGAAGCCATAGGCTCCTCCGGCTTTGGGTTCTCTTGAGGAACTGGCTCGAGACGGAGTCGGACTTCAATCTCAGTACCCTTATCCTGTTCCGACTTGACCTCGAGCGTTCCTCCTAGTGAATCCACAATCTGCTTAACAATACTCAAGCCCAGACCGGTGCCAGGTTGGAACGAGTCTTCCTGGCTAAAAGGAACAAAAAGACGATTCTGTTGGAAATCCTCCGACATTCCTTTTCCGGTATCCGTGACTCGGATCAAGACATCTATTCTAGAATCGCCGCTGATCTCTTGCGCCCGTACCGAGACAAGTACGAAGCCCAACGCTGTGTACTTGAGCGCGTTACCGAACAGATTCATGACAATTCTTCGAAGCGCGCCAGGCTGTGTCTTGACCATCCAGGACGCCCTCGGGCTAATATCCAGAAGGATTGATACAGGATGATCGTTCCCTGGTTCTGGGGCTGCTTGGCTATCCTTGCCGCCCAATATTGCATCGTCTTGTTGCTTTCTGGGTAGCCTTTTGAAGTTGTGACCAGTTGCCACGGCGTCGACAACCTCCTCGACAAGAATGGAGAGGTCTACTGAAGCCGTCATATTTAGGCTTTCCATCGAATCAGAAGAGAGGCTAATGACCTTGCTGTGCTTTGCGCCTTTTCTCAAATTCCCGCTGCCGAGATTGTTTATTTTGCTAAAGTCAAGCACGTGGTTCAGTGTATCAAGAAGTGTCTTGCCACAAGTCGCGATCGAGTTGACAAGGCCGGCTTCATAGGAGTCGGTTACTGCGTCTTTGAGAAACTCAGCAGCGCCCAAGATGCCATGTAGGGGACTTCGTAACTCGTGACTCATACTGGCGATGAACGTAGTTTTCGCTGCTTCGTTCTTTCGTGTATTTATTCGTCCGACTTGACTGGTAATGCTGTTACCGAAAGCCCTCAGGTAGGAAAGGTCCTCATCCAAGTTCATCATGCGACCCGGCACCGACGTCCAAAGAAAACACCCGCCAACAAGTTTATCTTCGACGTAGTCAAACAATGGCAAGAAGACAACAGCTTTTGCCCCGGGAATCTTCTTAAGGAGTTCCTTGTGGTCAATCTTTTCTTTACGTCGCTTGCTTTTCCCTCCGGCGGGAGCAGGGCTACCATCGCTTGCGCTATCATCATCCGACGAAAGACCGGCCCCTTCTTCTGTAAAAGTGAACGTCTTTCCTTTGGGAAAGAGTGAAAAGTATCTCTCGAGAGTTCCAATAGAGAAGGACGGACCTTGCTCGAGGTCCAAGGGTTTGCCCTTGTCTGCCAATGAGTAAGCCAGAAGCTTGCAAGGTCTTGACAGCGGTGATGTCTCGGAGTCGGAGCTCTCTGTGCTGAAGGCATCGGGCTCTGCAGCGATTTGCGTCGGCAGCCCGTCAGCGTTCGTGGCATCACCATGTTCTATCTGCACCGCTCGGGTTAGGTGTTGAACATTGGAGGCTGTGGCGCCGAAGAGCACAACCCCATCAGCGAGGATTGCAGATCGTAGGTTGTCGGCCGCTCGATGGTACATTCTTGATAAGCCGTCCGTCTGAGGCTTGTGTTTGCGAGGCGGTGACGTAGCTTTCTGAGATCGTTGGTTCGAGTCAGGATCGACCTTGCGCATGGTGTTGTGCAAAGAGGAGCGTCTCGTCGCCGTTATGGTCATGCCTGGGGGACGTTTAATCGAGGGCCTCTGAGGCTGATCCTCCTTTGACAGGATAGGGTCGTCACTTGAGCAGCCTTCGATGAAGGTCGCCAGTCCGCGAACAATGCGCTCGCCTTTGAACCTGTCAACACGGTCGCGTGCCCATTCTAAATGTTCGGTGATGGCTTGTGCAACACTCTGCATGAATTTCACATCCTCGATCGATAGTCCATCGCGCGGTTGTTCGTCTGAAACAGCATACGCTCCGATCTTATATCCTTTTCGGGAGAAGATGGGCACGCCAGCATAGAAGCGCACACCTGGTTCGGACTGGACATATACGCGGGACTTGAAGCGATCATCGAGGCGACAATCGGGAACGATAAGACCAGAGGCCGTGTATGTTTTGTCATCGGGATCGCGACCGGTGCATGTATTGTGTAGGCAGTGCTCGCAAACGGCTTCTGGGCGGGAGAGAATGGAAGTTCCCACTGCAAGTAATTAGCCATGAATAAGAGGAAGGAGCTGTGTTTGTCTCAACTATAGAGATCGTCCAACCTACACCACAAGTCGCTGTTGTATTCGGCTATTTTGGAGTCTTTCTTGTCGTCGGTCTTTTTGGCACCAGGTTCTTCTTCGAGTGAACCCAATCGCAGATTTCGCGTGGCTTCGGCGAGAATGTATTGATGGGAAGAATCGATGAGCGAGACCATGCAGCGCTTCACATTGAGACGAAAGACAGCGAGTTGCGCAAAGGCCGAGAGCGCTTTGTCGGAGGAGGGCTGAGGCGTGTGTGCGTCATTGATTTGAGATGGCGCGCTGATGCTGTCTACACTTCTGGCGACTTTGAGAGAGGAACCTTGTGCTATCTGCCAGCTCTGGAAGTAACCCTGCACCTCGCGTTCGCGTTGCAGCTCTGCAGAGCTCGACATTGTATCGTAGTATGAGAAGTCATGTCATGTCTTGGTTGATTTAGTCGTCAAGATGATGCTAGTAGAGAGTGGACAGGGACTGGAGGTAGGTGGTAGGCATAAAATTTGGGTGGTCCCCCCTCTGTGAACCCCGTGCTCATTGCGTCATAGTTGCCTCCAACGTCACCTGGAAACGGTCCGTGAGCTGGGGAATCTAGCCCTTCTAGAATAAGTCTCATCGCCCCAGAAATCGCCTAGGTTCTTGTTGGCCAGTCTCTTTCAACTGGACCCGAAAATGAGGTCACGCCAGGCACCGTCACCAAAATAACAAGGTTAGAGATCGATTAGCGGTGACCAAGAGATTTCCGAGTCTGATTCAGCCATCGTGTCTTTCCCGCGGAATCACAAGTTCCACGTGCTAACTGTGTCTGTCTCGATTGAGCTTTTCCCTGTTTGTTCAATTCATGCATTCCTTGCCGAGTCAAGCTTTGCCCAGAGACAGGCTGGCTACTTGCGGGGAAGAAGCCATATTTATATGAGAATACGGTTAGAAACTCAATCTCCAATCGTGGGAATAACTGTATCGGCAAGGTTTAGATCCGGTCAGTACAAATTTGATAGCAGTCGGCAACTTTGTACTCCGAAAACTCCGGCCCCCAATTGCCATTTCAGGTAACTACATCAAAAGTCCCTGGAGAATCCTCCTTGGAGATAGTGATGAGCCATCTCCATTCGACGATAATGCAGCATGTAACCCAAAAATCCTACAGCTAGCTTGGTCCCATTTAATCAGCACTTTATTCGCCAAGAAGATAAATAGACCGTAATATCGCATTGTGTTTTCGCTTCCTATAAGCGACTGTTTGTGTATCATTCATTTCCCTTCCAAAGAATTATCATCCTCAGCGTCCAAGATGGCATCCACCACTAGCCACACTGCACGATCAATCCTCGAGTCATTCTACGATGCTGAGCGCATCTACATGGCTTCGCCACCTGAAGAACGCGACTTCAGCGGTATGGCAGCAACTCTCTCAAAAGAAGTGCGCCTCAAACAATCGTCTGGACTACCCTACGCTGGCGAGTACACTGGACCCGATGGTTTCCAGCAATGGGCAAAAGCTATGGCCGACTACTTTGACAAAGTAGATGTCCAGAACCCTGAGATATTCGAAAAGGAGGGCTCAAACCGTATCATCTCGCTCGGTTATTTGCATCTCAAGGTCCGCAAGACTGGGGAGGAATTGAAGTACCCTCTCTGCCAGGTCATTCAGGTTGACCTTGAGGCTGGGGTTATCAAGAGCATCATGCCGTTTTACTGGGATGTTTATGCTTTGAACAAGGCTATTGGCTATACACCAGAGCTATAGATTTCAGGTAGCCGACCTGAGTCTATTATAGGTCAACATGGCAGTGATGGAGTCAAAGGTTGGCTCAAGTATCGAAAGTAGCAAAATACTTATCAAAGTCAATACTTGCCTCCTGATGTCTCGTTATTTGCATAAATCTGCCAATATAGGGCATTGAACCTATGGTGCAAAGTTGAACTGACACGTAAAGATTTGAAGCACATTGCATTCAGTGACAGATGAGCACCTACTGGTGATCTGCAATGACTTTATCACAATATTCCGCAAACTCAGCTGCAGTACCCGTTCCTCCCTGTTCTTTCGACTTGAGATTCTCTAGCAAATCAGCCCTCGGGCTGGGATGAAAACGCCCCCAAGGCAAAATAAAACTCCCTCCATCCTCAATATGAAGATCAGGCGATAGCCCAGCCCACAAGTTGGTATAAGCACCAAACTTGGCGTGATATAGAAGCGGCGAAACGATATAGCCAACAATCGACGGCATGTGGCGAAGCAGGTTACTGTGAAGATTTCCTGGATTGTGACAAACGCTGAGAACACCATGAGAACCAATCTGATCAGCCAGAACACTAGCAAGATACCAATTTCCTGTCTTTGAATTCGTGTAGTTAATTTGCTGGTCTTTGGATGGATTGATGACTTCTTCCATCTTGACTCCACCTTTCGGGACGGAGAGGTCTGTGACGATGGAGGCTGTCCAGATTACTCGAACTGATGCTGGGGGCTGGCTCTTTGCCGTTTCTTTCAGAACTGGTACGAGTAGCTGCGTGAAATACCAAGGCCCAATAGCGTTCGTTGCCATGCTGAGTTCATATCCCTGAGCTGAGACTGAGCCAGCTGGAGGGTTAGACACTCCTGCGTTGTTGAAAAGGACATCGAGCCTGGACTCTCTCGACTTGAAATCTTCTGCTGCTGCTTTTATGGAATCCAGGTCATCGAGAGCTATCTTGAGAAAGCTCAGGTTGCCGCTTGCATCAGGATATTGTTCCTTGAGCTGTTTGATAGCTGATTCTGCTTTCTCTTGCGATCTTCCAGCGATGTAAACAGACCCGCCAGCTTGATAGAGCATACGACTCAATTCAAAGCCTACGCCCGAGTAGCCACCTGTGACGATAAAGACACGTTCATTCTGCGCGGTGAGGTTCTCCTCGGTAAATTGTGGACTCGGAGGAAAGAATAAAGAGTACGTATTGCCCATCGCGATTATTCGTCTTATATGATAATTGTTAGTGAGTAATGGCCTTGGCGATTTCGATGAAAGAGCGGGGATAGACTGAGTGAGCTGTGACGTGCCTGAATTTGGGGGCTTTGGTTGAGGTGACGAATGCTCTGCACATGCGGCCCTATCAACGTCAAGCTTTGCCTTGCCTCTCACAGTCTGATACAGGTCTAGCGTACATAGCGTAACATATTGATCTTCCGATTTCTTGTCATTATTTTATGTATCGTATATTTCTCTACCTTCACTTTCTTGCGGCCAACATCTCCACGATATGAGAAGTCAATCTCTCTGTCATCTTCAGCCCCGGATCATGATCAGGGTTGACCTCCGCAACAGTGAGACCTCCAACCTTTTCACTTCCAAGCAATACTTTGAGCGCTCTCATCATATTCTCAAACTCCACACCAGTAAAGTTGGAAACATTCGCCAAAGGAAACGTCCCAGGATCAATTGAGTCCACATCTAAATGAACCATAATGACATCGACTTTATCCTGCAGAAACTCAAGTGTTTCTTTTGCACGCTGTTCAGGATCTTTCGCCACGGATGCTGAGCTGACGACTTTGAAGTTGTTGTCGAAGAGATACTTGAAGTGCTCTGGTTTGTTTCCAGGAAGAGACATGTTCGTGCCAAAGAAGACAGTATTCGAAGCATCACAGACAGGTTCGCCTGATGGACGAGAGAACTGCTCCATGCGTGGAAGCGCACCTAGCAACCGAACAAGATGAGCCATATTCATCCCAGCAAAAGTTCCAATAGAGCTCGGGTCTGTAGGAGAGGTAAGATCGGTATCGGCGTCGATATAAATCAGACCAACGCGTTCAGGCGGAGACTGCGAGTCGGCATGTTTCCAAAAGGCAGAGAGGATAGCAGGTAGCATACAGCACTCGCCGCCGAGGACGAGCTGGAAATCAGGTTGACCAGTCGCCCTGAAGTTATTGCCGATAGTCCGCTCAACGTTCTCGCAGACCGCGATATTGATGTCTTCGTTGCGTGCACTGCCTGCGCTGAACGTCGCAGCAGAGAATGTTGCTGGCGCCTTTAAAGCATGATGCTCAGAGACAGATGGTACACCGGCATTTCTCAATTTGTCAACGATACCAACGTATCTGAATGCTTGAGGTGCTTTGGATTTGCCTGGAATGATAGATCCACAGTCCGCCGGGACATAGGTGATTGAGACTGATCGCGATGCTGCCATAGTGTATCAACTGTCAGTGGTAGAATATTGTGCTAGTGTTGTCTTGAGAAATGTCTTAGATTTTATATCCGCCTGATTAATGTCAATGAAAAGGCGTAAGACAGGCCGGGTCAGTTTTATCATGGAAAGACTTTCCTTTTGAGCTTCATTTTACCCCGTCTCGATGTGATGTGACGTAGGTTTTGTCAGCTACAGGGCGTAAACCAAGAAACTTTTGAACCCCGATGACAGATCCCAATCAGCACTAAATAACTGGTGTCAAAAGTCTAAAGGGGAAACAATATCCTTTTGAGAACTTTTAGAATAATTAGTAAATACGCCAGTTAATAATCTACGTGTATCGTGCTTACGAACAAATTGATTAGCAACACAGGGAGAGTCAGGTGTGACAGTTAGATATCGTGAACTTTTGTTGATAAGAGTAATTATATACAAAGAAGACCCTTGGCCATAGACATTAACCCAAGATACCTCCCCATAATATCATAATGATGAATTGAGTTTATGTAGCTATCGGTTCTATCCGAAAGCTTCACGCTCATAGTGCTATTAATGTAGCCAGCCCTAGCAGGAAGCCATTTAAACAGCGAGGCTAGCAAGGAGGCCAGTGATAGGAAGAAGGACGGGAGCGAGAACGCCGTTGCCGAGACCGGCAAGGAGAGGAGTAAGACCGGCAACCAGACCAGGAACAATGGCAGAAACGAGACCAATGACGAGGACGAGAACCTTGGTGAGGATCTGGAAGACAGAGTGGAGGATGGAGATGAGCTGAGGTCGGAGACCAGTGACAGTAACGATGGTCTTGACAGCAGTGAGGACCTCAGAAACAAGGACGACAACGAGGTTGAGGACAGTGTCGACATCAGAGTCAGCAACATCGAGACCAGCAGCACCAGTGAGCTTGGTGACGATCTCAGTAAGCTCAAAGTGAACTGACTCAAAGCCAGGAATGGCCTTGGTAGCACCAGCGTCCTTGGTGAGATCACCAGCCTTGACCTTCTCAGCAATAGAGTCTAAACCCATTAGCACCAACCCAAATATCAATTTCAAAGGCCATCACTTACTCAGACCAGTGGTCTTCTTGTTAATGTTGCTAACACCGCTCTTGAGAACAGTGATGAGCTCCTGGGGGTTGGAGATAGCAGCACGCTTAGCAGGAGACTTGGTAGCCTCGTCGACGATCTGCTTGACTCCGACCTTGGAGACGATGTTCTCAGCGTTGTGAATAGCACCGTTGACCTGCTCAACAGAGCGGGTATCCTTCTGAACCTCAGGAACAGGGGAAGCGATGGCCGAAATGGCGAGGGCGAAAACGGAGAAGAAAGTGGCCTTCATTTTGGATGTGGTAAAGAAGAAAACTGAAAGAGTGTTTTTCAAAGGAGTGTGGTGTAGGGAAGAGTTGAGAAGATGTGATGGTGTGATGATGAGAATAGTTTTGACGTGGTGAAGAGAGGTCTTTATATAGAGGTTTTCTGCCCAGGGAGTATCTTGGAAAAGAGATTGTTGTTGTCACTAGAAGTCGGTAGTCTTGTCGATCACTCTGGTAGAATGGAGTCGTGATAGTTAGTGTGGTGTTGAGTCCACCGGGGAGCTGGCGGCATCATGACTCTCGGTGAAGATCCACGCCTTATGGGGCTCTGAGCGATTTCGACACTTGAATCGTAATGAGGAAGTAGATGATGCCCCGAGCCTTGATAGCATTATGATATTACAGCTCGTTGTCCTTCCTGTTGATGTTTTGAAGTCTGAATATCATGAGATCTAATCGCAACCTCCTATCAGAACAATACCCTACTCGACGTCACACAAATGACAGCAGAGTGCGATCAGCACCTCTCAAACAAACCATCTCAGCCATCATTTCTCGACCTCTCTACGTCACTTCCCCCTTACAGTCCCTATTTTTCGGAAATTCTGTCTAGTCCAACTGTGGAGAGCTGGACATGCCGGGTTCCTAGCCTTACGCAGCCCAGTAGTGTCGATCTTAGCCGCACTGAGCAGAACAGGCCCCTCCCTTATGTTTCGATCTGCACCACTGACTTGTGCTGGTGAAATTGCTACATTTCGGACCAGTGGAATCGAAGATCTTTGACTCTTTCTGTAGAATCTAATCGACACTACTGTAGGAGTCTCAACACTTTTGCTTATGCGATTGATTGCTTTTTGGCTGTGATTTGATAGAGAAGTATGTGGATCAGGGAGAGCTGGGAATGAAGGATGTTTTGGTAACGGCGGGCTAACGGTTGTCGAATTCCTGCTCAACGAGACTGGACAGAAACATGAACCACTATCCTCGTTTTCTCACGAATTATGCCAAGCTGTTCTATACGCCTACTATGTATGCGTTCCACTCCATGACCACTTCGTCAATAGGCCTCCCAGTGATCTACCGGAAGCCAGATTTGGCCCCACGTGCCCGTAACTGATCGGCATTTGGTAGATCATGGTCAGCAACCCGGTTGGACTGGAATGGAGAGTGGGAGATAAGCTCTACGATACTCTGGGAATAGTACCTGCTGATCTTCTGTGAGAGATGACTCTCCCACTTTTCTCTATGATATGAAACGAATAGGAGGACACTGCTGAGTTGCATTGGGTCTTAGATATGACGACAGTTGCATTGACGGTTTCTACCAGGGAACTGGGTGCCGGAACTGAGATTGCCGAGACAGGATTCTTGCGTGAGTCAAAGTGAGGGTCGAGCTCCACTGATTGCGACTCAAGCGCAGCAGTTCAGCCAGCCACTTTGTTATAACTACTACCAGGTAGGTAGGAAAACTCCATAGCAACCAGTCCAATGAACGGGTCTATACATATTCCGTCTCCTAGGTTTTGGAATGCTGGTACGTAAGCTCTTATATATGCTGTTCATCTCCTAATCATAGATGAAGTACAACTTGACGCAACTGTAGCTCATGAACAGATAATGGGGCGATAGGTAGAGCGACTCGATGTTGTCGTAAATAGAAGATCCTTCCAAGCCAAGCCACTCTATTTTGTCGGTGAATGCTTTCAAGAGATGAGGCTAGAAGTCTCACGGGCTCAGAATGACCCACGATGTGTCCTTGGCATGTGGAGTTTGTTTGAAAACCAACTCCTCCTGAACCACTCTAAATTTGTGCAAAGTCAGACTACTCAAGTACCAACTCACTGGATATTGGTCCTAGTAATATGGAGTCTCTAGATAGCCAATACCACCTTGGAGGATGCAGCTTCAAGTTGTTATTCGGTAAGAACAGGAAGTCTGTTGCTTGTCGTGATGAGATGAGACCCAAGGTAGTCACAAGATTCAAGCAGGGAAAAGCGACAGAAGACTTTTATGGCCTTAATCCGTACGCACGGAAAGAAAAAGCGGAAAATTCGTGATCTAGGCTCACAATTCTTAACCCTTAAGTCGAGTACTGGGAAAGTCTGTGAACAATTAGTATATTTCACAGAATAGCCATCTCAACCAGAGTCTCAGACTTACTCAATCAAATTCCCATCAGGGTCACGAACATAAATACTCCTGATACCTCCCATAGCCCCCGTTCTACCAACAACCTTTCCCCCTTCCAGAACCTTGATACCCTCCTTCTCAAACCCCTCAATCAAGCCTTGCAGATCCGTCCCATCCTCGATGATAAAGCACAAATCAGCAGTACCAGGCAAAGCAGTTCTCGCCTTGGGCTCAAACTCTTTACCGCGCTGATGAAGATTAATCTTGTGAGTGCCGAATTTCAAGGCGCTGCGAGGTGGAGATGAGGGGTCGGTTGCTGATGTAAAGGTCTCGGACTTCATGCCGAGATATTTGGTGTACCATTCTATAGTGGCAGGGATGTCATTGCACGTTAAGACGAGGTGGTCGATGTCTTTTACCACGGCGAAGGAGGACATTGTGAAGATTGATGTAGGTGTTTAGAGGCTGGAAGTGCTTGATCATTACGCAATGCCTTTTGTGAATGTGGGGTACGGCGTTGTGTTGGAGAGACCGAGATGCTTCGGGAATAGCTGAGAACTGGCCGATGGAAGTGAATCACAGATGAAAGAAATAGATTTTCAGTCGACCTTCTACAGACCTCACTAAAAGTGGTTCAAATTAAAAGTGACAAGCTACTCTGATGTAACCTTGGCCAGCACAGTATCCCACTTCGCCTTTGGCTCAGCGTCTTCATCTTCGTCCTCGTCTTCATTCATATCCTCATCCTCCTCTTCACCCTCGTACGCTGCACCCCAAGGGCACCAATCCACGGATCCAGTTTGTCTATCAAAGAAGCACCACCTCCCCCGTCTCGCTTCAGACTCCACGCCACGATTCTTGAGAAATTGCATAAACTTGCCGGCAGGGAGATCCTCAAACGGAGGATCATCTTCTTCCAAAACAGAGACTATACCATACAGATATACTCTTTTCAAGGGTGGTTGACTCGTCTCAGAAGATATGACTGTTTGGACCATCTCAAGAAGTATCTCACCTGCATGAGACCATACCCTTTCATCCATCCATGTGTCTTCGCTGTAACCGTCTCCCTCGATATGATCTGCCGCTGGTCTTTGCTCCAGAACCAATGTCTCAAGTGTTTTCATAGAAGCCTCTAGAATTCTGAGCCAATCGTTGTAGCAAGCTGATTCGGCGCGTTTTGACCAGCTGTATGTCGCGAAATCGTTGGTGGTGCATGACTCTGCAGGCTGGCCAAGAAACAAATGCTTTAGTTTCGGTAACTTCAATTTGTGATCACCATAGTCTTTGAAAATGTTCCCTAGGGGTCGAGGAATGATCATGTCGTCGATTAGACTTCCATAGTCCGACTCGGAATCACTTCCATCATCTGTATCTATCTTCTCGTTTGGAAGAGGAGTAAAATGAGGATAATTTGATAGACATGTTGAGATGGGGCGGTCCAGCATATCGACTTCAAGGCGCTCTAGAGTATCTGCCTCTCTAAGAAGCCATGCTGGCACTTCTCGTGACATGTAGCCCGAGAGCTTCAGGAATCGGAGTTTCGGAGGAGGTCCAAGAATTTGAGAAACCTGCTCCTCAGCCTCTTGGCAGTAGTAGTAGTCTCCGTATAACTCTAATGTTTCGAGGCTTGAAAAATACGGCAAAAGATGCCAGACTTGAATGACCTCAGTATTAATAGTGTCGGTATCTTTATCCACTGGCCTCCATGAAGGATCAATTACGGTGCACAGATGTCTTACACGCTGGGTGATCTGCTGCAACCGATCCGGGTTCTCTTTGTGCATTATTTGCAGTATATTGAAGAACTGATAAGCCTTCATGCACGCGCCTCGCCCGTCTCCCCATTTATGCTTGGGGTGATAAGGCCGATGCGCTGGGTCTCTCGCTGCAGGAGGAATCTTGATCTCGTGTCTGGACTCATGGTAGCCTTCTTCATGGAGTTCAATGTCATTCCATAGAAGCGGTGTTACAATTTGGTTGAGGTGCTTCGAGGTTCGGGCAATGGTGCTAAGGTCGTGTGCCGTGTTTTGAGAAAAGATATGGAGTTGAATCTCACTAGGGAGATTATCTAGTGTTGGGTATGAGGACATGGCGATCGATACAATGAGTAGGCCACGTTGATTTTGACAGCTCTTCGCGTTTTGAATCATGCGTTACATCACCAACCTCGCCTAGCGCTTATGAGGCAGGCTCCGGAAGTGGATAATTATCCCGGTCCGGGCTCCCGCTCATGATCGTGAGTGGTGACGTGCATTGGCGTTCTGGTGAGTATTCTGCACACTTACCAGAAATTCGAGGGGAGCTTCTGTGACTACTTCATTGCTGGTTTTCATAAAGCTCGGCGACTCTAGTGCAAATTGTCAAGCCACGGATTGAGGCAGATGTTTATGCCTGATTAGGCTCGTCACTTACCATGCAGCGCTGTCTATTGAACCGATAGCGTATATGTATGTAATTATTATAACTGATATTGTTTTATCCTTAATTTATTGCCTAAATCCGAGGCTAAGCCCTACATTCAGTGACTATATGCAGGTATGTCTACGCGAATGTCAACATACCACCGCACCATATTCCAAATTTGGTAATGCCCCTCCGAACAAACGAGCAGAACCAACATCATCAGACGATAAAGAAGCAACTTTCGAGGGGTACCTTCCGAGAAAAGAATGATTTTCACTCAGCAGTGGAGTGAGTCGCTCGTCTCGGACATGAAGATGTTAACCGCATGAATCACTAACGAAATACAAAGTCTATGATTCGGCGGGAAACGGGCTGCATATGCAGTGATGCACTGTGATAAGATTCTTGTCAGACGTCAGGAATAGCCCCTCAATATGATGTGTGTTGGCTGAGCAGATGTGCATATGAAAAATGAGTCTTACCTTCGCTATTGCCTTCACTCTCTGCTCTTGTCATTGCCTGCTTGAGAATTGCAATAATGTTTGAGGCATCGGATTTTACTCTTGGGTTTACCCTAGGGTGTCTGATTTATATTGGTCTCCGGGCACTTGGCAATGCCTCAAACCGAGCTCCCCTCCCCCCGGGGCCGAAAGGCCTCCCTCTGGTAGGGAACCTGAACGATCTTCCGCCGCCGGGAGTATTTGAAGCACATCACTGGTTGAAATTCAAGGACCTCTATGGTGCGATTTTCAGTAGAAACATATTACACAGCGGGCCACCTGCTGACAACGACCAGGGCCCATCAGCTCTATCACGGTAATGGGGCAGACAATCATCATCATAAACAGCTGGAAACTTGCATCACAGCTGCTAGATAAACGATCCGCAAAACATTCCTCTAGACCCAAAATCATGATGGCAGGTGAAATGTGAGCCGCGATTTCTCTACGATGAAATATAGCGGCTGATGAACACAGGGTTGGTTGGGAGAACTCACTTGGCTTCTCACCATACAACGATCGTTTCAGAACGCATCGGAAGAACATGGCTCGCATAATTGGATCGAAAACAGCCGCGGCAAAGTATGACAGACTGCAAGAAGCCGAAGTTGCTCACTTCCTATTGCATGTCTTAGATGACCCCGAGAGGTTCTTACACCATATCAAGAAGTCGGTTTGCCCAACTCTCGGTGAAGTTAGCCAGTACGCTAACATTGATAAGGGAAGCGGGTTCAGTTATTCTGAAAATCGCTTACGGATATACAGCCGAGCCTTTCAAGGAAGACATTCTCATCAGAATGGCAGGCCAGGCAATGGATAATGTAACAGCAGCCGGTGTTCCCGGCGCTTTTTTAGTTGATATACTGCCCCTATGTAAGCCGCCTCAAACACAACCCCTGCCTGTGCAAACCACTGACGCTCCCAGTGCGATACGTACCAGATTGGGTCCCGGGCGCGAACTTCAAGAGACTTGCCAAGAGATGGTCTTCAGAGCTGGACGATCTTACTGAAAAGCCTTATGCTTTTGTCAAGCACCAACACGCCTTGGGTCAACATGATAACTCGTTTGTTTCACGGCTTATTGAAGTGGGAGATTCGACTGAGGATGCTAAGTTTACGACCAAGTGGTCTGCCCTGTCACTATACGCTGCCGGGGCTGATACGGTACGTTGGTGGGCAGAGATTACGAGGAACATTGGCTGACATGGTAGACTGTCTCGTCCATTTCTCTTTTCTTCCTGGCAATGATATTGTACCCTGATGTCCAGAAGATGGCACAAGAGGAGATTGACCGTGCAATCGGCAACGAGAGACTACCTAATTGTTCAGATCGGCCAAGCCTTCCTTATGTCGATGCGGTAGTCAAGGAGGTTCTTCGATGGAATCCAGTAGTCCCTATGGGGCTTCCTCATACAAGCACTGTAGACGATGTGTTTGAGGGCTACTTTATTCCAAAAGACGCCCTGATCATGCCCAATATCTGGTGAGTACTTCTTGACGGTATCCGGCTTCGGGCTAATGGTGCATAGGTACTTTGCCCACGACCCTGAGGTCCACCAAGATCCAATGCGCTTTAAGCCAGAACGGTTCTTGTCTACTGACGGCAATCAACCTGAACAAGATCCGCATACGTACACATTCGGCTTTGGGCGCCGTGTATGCCCGGGGCGTGTGTTAGCCGACAATGCATTATTCCTCAACATCGCCCAGTCACTCGCTGTATTGCATATCAGCAAAGACGAGAATGGTGTCCAACCCGAACTCCTATTTACTCCCGGGATGATCAGCCACCCGAAGCCGTTCAAAGCCGCTATTATGCCAAGATCGCCACAGCACGAGCAATGGATTCGGTCATTGGAGCAAGAGTTTCCCTGGGAAGAGAGCGACAGCCATATCATAGAGAAGATGCAGCGCCAAGCATCGTGAACTCCGAGACAGCTGTCATTGCAAGGATCCAAGTCGATGCAGAATCTCGGTGTTACTCAACTTGGCATAACAACCTTGTGCTTAAAGTTTGCCACTAATTAGGCTTGTCCCTCAGCTCTGAGGCGAGGCCACTTGGTGCCCAAGGCTTCGTCCCGGAAGCATCGCCCGGTGAGATTCGAGATTCGCGCCCCGGGAAGATCATGGGAAACGAACGATACTGAATGGGGAAAGTGATATTGTCCCTTGCAGATGTGCTACACATGAGCTGTCAGGCAGGTGATTTGATTGAAGCGTATTTCGTGTATTGGGGGGGTCTAATTTGAGGCGAAGGGGCAATAGCTCGCGGTTGGAGATTGTTAAAGTCAGGCATGTTTTGCCGGGCTGCTTTGACTTGTTACAGGGGGCGGGGGTTGGAGCTGAACTGGAGACTGGCTTGACTGATCCCCCACCGATTGGCGTCCATTGTTTATCGTAACGTTAAGCCGCGAATACGTAGCCACGCTCTAGCCTTGGAGCGGGTTTAGGCATCAAAGGGAAAGGGAGACAAAAGTGGCAGTCAAATCTGACAAGTTCAGCCTAACTAACCCAAATCTTAATTGTTGATTCTGTATCCGTATGTACCTGTCAGCAAAAGCGGATAATTAATTGCCTCAATTCCCACTGAAGAAACAAGCAGTCTTGGCCTCGGTAGTTCCGTTCCGTGACACGGAACTCGGTAGTCATCCTTGCAAGTGCTGAGAGGCGTTCTGCGATGCCCTCCCAAGTACCCAATTGAGACAACACTTACCATTGCGCAATCTACAACAACGAGAGCGTAAAATTGACGTCGCATTGATTGACAATGCATCTCGATCATTCATCAACTGGCGGGCATGGAATTTTCCGAGGGCTTCAAGCTACGGGCGCTGCGCTGTGACCTACGCTTAATTCATGCATATCGCGAGTCATTCGCTTTGACCCTTTGCTTCAATGACATTTATATACTTTTTTGCTGCTTTAACGCGAGATGATTGACTGTGACATTTTATCTGACTGCTTAAACTTCTGCGCCTGACATTTAAGACTTGAATTACTGGTAAAGTCGACGTTTGCAGGCTGAGACTGTCACTCGATGATATTTCGTGGTCTTGCATTAGATGTACATAAACTCTAAATACTGGTCCCCTTGTCATTCATCCTTGCAGCATTTCTCCTGGTGACATTGCTCTCTCCTAATGACCTCTCCCCAGCTTCCGGACTCGAACTGGTAGAATGTCACGTAAAATGTCACGACTTGACAGCTCACATACTTCGTGAGGCCGTGGACAAAAGGTTATAATTATATAAAGATTATTTCATAGGGGACCAGGGAGTTTTTTACCCAACGCGGTTGGCGCGTCGATAAACCCTCCCAGGCATCCCCTGGTTAAACTTTTACCGGCCCAACGGAGTGGATGGGTGTGTCCGTGTTCTGTCTTGTCTTTGTTTCATTGGCAAATCACCCCCATGTCAATTGGATTGGGGACAGTTGAGGCTTGGGACTGACCGAGTTTTGTCTTGTCTTTCCGCTCTTCGTTAACGTACGTTCGGCCCAACCCAACCAATTGCTTGTTGCTAACCTTGTTCCAAGCCACGAGCACATGTTTGATGGCTGAGACATGAAAGACTGACTGGACTGGCCTGGCCTAACCTAACGTCTGCGGGCCTTGAATCATGTCCGGGCTTACGCTTGAGCTTTTAGCGGTTACATCCTTGAAGCATCAATTTTGGGTCCGTTCGCATGGGATGGGCTGGCCTGGCGCACCCATGCAGGGGGAGCTGATGACGATTAACTGAACAGGTTATTCGTATTAATGAAGGCAGGCCACTCATTCATACACAAAAAGATGACGCGCCAGATCGACACGGGGAAACCATCCCATCCATATTAACGTTGCACCCAAGCTCTGCTCTTCTGTCTCTGCTTTTCCGCTTTCTTCTTCTCCTCCTTCGCCAAGAGCTGCCAACTGTTCACGATGCACCCGCACCAACGTCAATCTAAATCTACCTCTCCTTAATGACCGTCGTACGTCCGTCGGAACCGCCGAAATCATGGCCGCTCAGTCTGGGGAGACAGGCCAGACGGGCCCAATTGCCGTGTCGTTGCCGGTCAACATGGCCATCGCGGGCCTCTTCGCCATAGCGTGCTACAACTGTCTCGAGATCCTCATCTCGCTACTGAGTCGCTTCAAACGGCACGATGGGCTCTATTTCTGGAGCATGATGGTCGCGACCCTGGGGATATTGCTGCACAGCATCGTTGTCATGTTGAGGTACTACAGCTTGGGGCCCAATTTCTTGCTCTGCGTCTTGACGTGCGTGGGCTGGTATGGGATGGTCACCGGTCAATCTGTCGTGCTGTATTCTCGACTACATCTCATCGTTGAGGACAAGTCGAAGACGCGATGGGTTTTATACATGATCATCATCAACTTCTTCATACTGCATGTCCCGACGACCGTCCTCTTCCTCGGAAGCAACACCAAACACTCGGCCCACTACATCGGCGCCTTCAACGTCTACGAGCGCATCCAACTCGCCGGCTTCTGCATCCAAGAAACAATCATCTCAGGTCTCTACATATGGGAAACGTCGCGGGGTCTCAAACCAATCTTTGCTGTACGCAAGAAAATGGAGCGCAAGATCATGCGATACCTCATCATCGTCAACATCCTCGTCATCCTCCTCGACATCAGCCTCATCGTGACGCAGTACATGAGCCACTTCAACATACAAACAACCTACAAACCCGTCGTGTACAGCATCAAACTAAAGATGGAGTTCGTGGTGCTCAACAAATTGTTGCTACTCGTCCAGCACAGTGATTGCAATTGCATGCACATCGTCGGCGAACCCGAAACCCCACCGCCAGATCCTTCAAACGTCGAATGTCAATCAATCGGACGAAATTCCTCTACGCGAACAGGGAGCGACGTTCCCATTCAATCGAATGTCGCTCCAATTCAAATGAACCACGTACAAAAGTACAGTACCAACGCATCATCACAGTCGGGAGGTCGTCACCAAAAAGCCAGCCCATTAAACTTTCTCGACTACTGTAAGTAACTCTCCCTTATCTCACCCTTCAACTCTAACGCATCGCAGAACAATTACTCACCCCACACACAATTCATAACTACAACGCCTCCGTAAGCTCTTCAAAAAGCCACCGAAGCACGACCCTCACCGCTGTTACGAGTTCCCCAACCTCAACTGCAAATGCCGAGGCCATCACCCGACACTGAGGCTGCCGTAAGCTAACAGCGCCACAAAGCCGCCACGGCAATAAATAACTTTAGCCGTGTCGTTTCATCCATCTCGCCATTCGTCATACGGCGCCTGAGTTGGAGTTGACATTGTGTCTTCTGACCCATCTCAGTGACGACCTGGCTACATACAACATGGTCTTGGGACCAACCATCTTATCTAAGAGGATGGCGCCGCCCAGAAAGAGGCACAGAGCGACCTCGCATTGAACAGAATTGTCTCATTTGCAATTCGGCATATCATATATCATTGGGAGGAGTTCAGGATTAAGGACAGTTCATTTATTTGGGGGGAAAACACGGAACCCACTAGCAACATTGATACCCATTGATTCTCATATATATCATTTACGATCGTAGTACAAAAAGCCTCATGACCAAATTATTCAAAATCCTCGATTCTCGTTTTTATCCTGGCTGTGTCCTTCCAACGAAGGACAAGCTTATGATCGTGCTCACGCGCTACGCGACGCCAAATTCGAAGCATGTCTTCCTCGGGCGGCTGCAGCTTCTTCCCGACGATTCTCATACACGGCTCGACTTTGGCGCTGTTGTAAGAGACCCTGTAGCTACCAATGACTCCGACATTGATGACCATTCGCTGTAGCCCGGGCATGTGAGAAGCTGCCTGCCCGGCTGCACAGAGTAGTTCATGTGCATAGTATGGATCAATCGGACCTCTGAATTCATTGACGTTGAAATTTGAGTAATAACCTCGCGGCCGCCCACTCGGTGGACCCCATCGTTTGGTTTTGAAGATGTCAGTGTTCGGATCGTCCTTGTAGGGCACCGCAAGCCAGTTTCCAGCGGGGGTGATGGCAAGAAACCCGATCTCGTAGTTTTCGAGTTTGGACCAGCCGGGACAGCTAGAAAGAGCTTCTTCTGATGGGCCCATTACACTCAGTTCGAGACTCCCCTCAGCCGAGAATCGCGTAATGTTCTCTCGCTGAGAGAAGTTGAAGAGCGCTTGGCTAAGGTGATCGCAGTTTTCTTCTGGATCTAGTATACTGGTGGGTGTATGTACGTGATCCCGCGGTATACCTCGTGAATAATGAAAATCGAAGTCATAAATGCCTTGTGGCAAGATAGACAACGAACTTGCAAGCTCTGCAGAATTGTCAGCGACTCATGTGTGTAGTGCATGGGGACCCTACTCTTTCTCATCTCAACTCTGAGACTCGGATCTTTCAACTCTCTATCACTGAGGTGAAGTTTGAGCTTCTTCAGATGTGGCATCTTGCTTGCAAGGATGCATGCCGTGTGAGGTTCGAAGCACAAACTCCACGAGACAAGTTCAAAACTGCAAGAGGCTATGGACGGCAATTCTGGTAGCTCCTCGCCGTTGCGGTTTATACCAAAATAGATAGTTGTAAGCCAGGGACCCTCTAGGGTATTTGCTTCCATCTCTTCAGGGCTAGAAATGCGGCTCAGTCCGAATTCCCGGGGGATTGGGAAGCCGAACCGAATATCGATGTACGGCTCCTGATTCTCTTGGACAGGAGCCAATTTGAGGGCGTTGAAGAGAATTCTCATGATCTTGGCGAATACTCTATCGTAGCCTCTGTCTCTCGGGTGGGGAAAGTCGATCACGCTAGTGATATAGTCACCATCGCCATCACCTTCATTTTCTTCGAACTCATCCTCAGATGAGACGTAGCCTGCATCATCTCTAGCTCTCAAAAAGTCCCCTCTTACATCAAGTCCAGGAGGGAAAATGATGGGAGTATCCCATGGTCGCGGGAGGGGAAAGGCAATGAGAACAGCGATGAAGCGAACATACCCCAGGCGCCGTTCAGTGAGATACCCGTGCTGTGCCGCTTCAATCAGCCTCTTGGGCGAGATGACAAGGGTATGGAAAGTGAACGGCTCAAAGGCGAGCTGCCAATTGTGCGAGACGGCGGCGTATGGGGCAAGGGAATTGTGTCGAGATAACGTCCGGGGGGTCTTCAACGTGTCATTAGAGTCCCAGACGTCGAAGACGGTGTTGATGTCAATTTGCGGTCCACACGCAGCAGCCTCCGCTGCGATCATGGAGAGGAGCTCAGTCGAGAGGCGATCCATTTTGAGTTTGGGAAGCGCTGGCGGTTAGTTAGAGTTAGTCTAGACTAACGGAGATTGTCTAGATTGTTTGATGATATCGATACGTAAGCGGGCGCGAATGAGAATGGGGTTCTCACGTGATTGACGTCACGAGTCTCAAGGTCAAGGGAGACATGCAAGTCAGCAAGACAAGCCTCATATCACGGAGAGGGTCTATAAGACAATTGATAGTGCTTCCATGTTCACTGGCACTAAAAACTTAGAAACAGAAGATTGCTCAGAGTGAAAAGCTGTTTGTGAATATTGTTGACTGTGAACAAATGATCCCGCAAGCGCTATCAAGACATCATCAGTGACTTGGGCACAATATATCTGCACATGAAAGAATGATAAGCTCACCGCTATCTCAGTTATGAAGCGAGACTTCAATTTCATTGCGGCAAGCGAACGCCTTACAACAGCCCGTTGGCTATTCCTCAGGGGGCAAGAAGAAAAACCAGACTTTAATATAGAACAATAAAATAAACTCAGCAAAAGGCACCTTAAGGTTAGTGAAGATATCCTAAACTTATGCTAATTTGACCAAGTCTTTTAATTATTTAGGACTAAGGTCCTAAGTCTTCTCGCTCTCCCTAGGGATTCTCATTCACAATCAGTATTGCCAAGGCACCATGTGTTTTTGACTTTCCAAGGAGATTTGCCAGGAAGCTTCTTACAGATAGGCGACGATACGCCGGCTGTATCCATTCACAAGACCTCACCTGGTAATTATTACTGTTCGGCTGGAAGAAAGATAATCTGTATCAATATGCGCGAAGTTTGGTATCTATCATTATGCTTTATGTCATACAATGCAAAGTCGCTATAACAGCCTGAATAGGCTGTCTTCCTTCTCCAACAGAAAGAGATACTCTAATCTGGCTTCCACTAAGATGCTCTACTCATAGTATATTCTTGTCTCATTCTTGACCTGAATGCCCTGCACGCTTGTGTTGTGTGCGTGGCTGTTAGGCCTTTCATCGGCGCAACTGGTGATGACAGTGTTGTGACCGGGGACGCGTTCTTGGTAGCCATGAAAGTTCATATCATCAGACGATCCGTCTTCAAGCTCGGCAAGCTGCCGCTGAGAACTATTGTCGTCGATTTCTTTTGTTCGAGTAACGTTGGTAAGCTTGATACCCCGGCTGCTAGTCAAGCCGCTGATAGGATTGGGAGCACTTGAGTTGGACTTGGATGAAAGTATCGAGCTCGAAATGAACTTGCGGAAGATAGGTCGGATGATGGGAAGACAAGCTGTCAAGGTTAACATAAAGGTCAGCGATCATGATACGCTACTTACAAGAGATGATTGCGAGATAGGCTTCTGTGCCTGCCCAGATAATGACTCCCCTAATATCCCTCGCCATCTCAGTCGTGTTGGGATTGAGGTTGATTGCTTCGATAAGCACGATGATCGAGGCTATACAAACGCTGTAAAGGAGACCAAGTTAGCTTCCTACCAATGCAAGACGACAAGAGACGGTGAAGTAAAGACGTATAAGACCTACAAGATACCAAACATGAACAGAGCGACGACAGCAATCTTCTGGCCTGGGCGGAGCTTGAGGTTCTTGACCTGAAATACAGGCAACGACAACACGGCAATCTCAAGCATAAGATGTACCAGTGTCGTACCAAACATGAACTTGGCAGGGTCGATGTTGCATACGGCGTTCTTAATATGGTGGTCCCAGTAGGCACTGACAGGTATGCAGTGGAAGATGGTCATGAAAGTTCGGATGGTGAGCCAGATCACGGTGCATCCCTGAAGGATACGGATCCCCATTCGGATATTCGAGACACTGAATAGGCGCCAGTAGAAGCCGAGGATAGCAAGCTTGGAGAAGCCAAGGGACATTGCGTATGTGAACTCGGCAATGAATAGTCCTTTTCGTGCGTACTCCTCGACTGTCTCTGCTGGTAGAGGAACCTCCGACTTCGCATGGCCAAGACCCATGTCCACAGCCCCTGGAGAGTTGTTAGTATGCTTTGACTTGACTACCTTGACAGAGTCTGATGAGGCATGAAGATGATCCTGTACATACAGTAAATCGTGAAGCTAAAGTAGAGAGAAGCAGAAATCTTGAGAGAAAAAGATCAGTAGGTGGATACCATCAGAGGGACATGTACAACTCACCCAGGACATCATCGCGAAAAAGTCATCCCACCACAATGCGACGTGTGTAAGCCTTCGAGATATCAGACGACAGACCAGGAGAGTTGTTGCGACGGAATAGGTGATGATCTGAGAGCTCATCACCCCAGCATCGGGCGTGTAGTGTGTTGCGGCAGCCATTGTCGGTGAGTGAATGCAAACAAATAACGGCAGAAGAAGAAGATTCCGCAGATGGATACCCAGGCAAACTATGTATCAGTACCGATGGGTCTGCCCAATTACCCGGTCGCTGGGAAATGGAGAGGAGATAAACGAAAAACGAAAAAGAAAGGGCTCCGCAGGGCTGATATCTATATGAATGAAATGGAGAAGAGAGTCAAGGAACGAGATGTAATGAGGAAGAAGCTAAGAAATAGGATCTACAGCACTACAGAGACGAAGAAACAGGGGAAACGGCACTGCTACTCATTTTTTCTCGAACTGTCAGTGCACTAACTCGAGACCAACAGCAGCAAGACGGGCTAAAAACAGACGACGTCGTATTTAGACTGTAGATCTCACAGACCGTCTCCGGGGAACCCTGTCGATCGACATTGTGCCCAGGGAGCATGATATCGCTCCGGCACCTCTCATTCGCCATATGCCAGGTCCTGACGTCGTAACAAGTCCTGTGTCATGTCCTGACTCTTCAGCGTAGGGGCCTCACCCTGGAAGAGAAGGGAAAACGCGGACAAGGGGGATCCTCTGGATAAGGTTTGCTGTGGATTTTGATGAGCCGTTAGGGGAGGATCTTGGCATATTGATCTGCTGGGAATCACCTTCAGCTGGGAATACCCGATAGAATGCTGACCTCCCGTACGCCACTGATGAGATCCCAGGCCGTGGCTTGGACGTTTTCGAGGAAGCATGCAGCCTTGGACATGACTTGACTGAAACGAGAAGAGTAATCAGTTCGTACGCCAGGGAAAATGCCGAAAGTTTAAATTGCTGTACGTAACCAAGTCCAAGCTGTCGAGTAATGCTAGCGCCGTTTTGGCATATTGAACCCCTAACGGCATATGAAAGAGGGTCCGAGTCATAGTCGACGCGGGGGTTGCCTTGGCTATGCTTGGCAATTATTCATGTCCCAAGCTACAGCTCGATTAGGCTTCCTTGTGAAACAGCCATTACCGGTTCGTTCGGATGAGCTATCAAGATAACGGTAATCACTTCGTTGGTGTTGGCCGGTCTTAGCTCACTATGCAGAAGATCTTTCTATGAGATGGGGATAATCTGGGGCAGGCAAGGAAATCCTCCGAATCCCCTGCCAAATGACAAGAGGCTTGCATGAGTGTTGGATCAACGAAGGCAGATTTGGTATGATAGTAGGCTTCTAGGCTAACAATTTTGGCGCCTTGATCTACCAGACTACCGCCAACGTTTGTTGCTCCCGAGGGCCTTTGAAACCACGCCCAGAGTACAAGAGATTCAAGAAGCATAAAATAGAAATATCAATAAAGTTCTCTATCACATGAAAACACATTCCTGGTTCCAAATGCAGCCCTTGAGCTTTGAGCATACCTGGTACGTAGATAAACGCGTATAGCGTCCAGCCAAGACCCTGGAGAAGGCCTCACTTTACTCCGTAGTCCAGCTGGTCATTTCAATCCTTTCGTGAAGCATTGCGCTTCTGCTACAATTAGGCGGTAATTAATTCGCTGCCTTATTTTCCAGCCTACAACCCATGTCGTAGGGATGTCACTGCCGGGGAGCCTAGGAAAGCTAGACGCCACAATTACTAAATGAAGATGGGGACTGAATCGTGCGAGTGATGGGAAACAGGTTGCCGGCCGCCGTAATAAGGAGCCAGGGTTTAACCTTTCTTCATTGGTAAATATGGCAAATGATCGACATACTAATACAGTACTTATGCTAGCTGAGGGCTCTAATGCAGTTCGTCACATAACCAACACTCGCCGAGAACAAATTGGACCCTGATATACCTATGACAGATACGAGAATGTCATGTTGGTGTCTGCTAAGCTGAATGGTGACTCGGACCTTGGACTGTCACGAGGAAAGATGATCGACAAGGCTCAGACACGGTTGCATTCGTTGAACATTCGAAGGCGTTGGCCGTGCTGGTTCCGTGCTACCAGAGACGCTACAGTGTCTACCCGTCAAGCATCGACCAAAGGTACCCGTCTCGGGGCCGAAAGGGGTTCCTGTAACCCTGTGTTTCATCTCAGCCTCAAAGTCCCGAAGTGTAACCCTCACAATACTCACATTCTCGAAGCCTCTGGATGATGATGCCCCTAGCGGGCCTCCAAAAGATCTCCATAGGCTCATTAGGTTGCGGTCTTTTGAGACTCACTTCAATGACATTAACGTCTGTGCTATTATTGCCTTTGGGATAGTTCTTGTTCTCGAACCCAATGAATTCGCGGTCGTTTACCCTTGTAAAACTCAATATCTCAAGCGAAGTCTCATTTTCGAACAGCGCCTGGGAGATCATTTTGCCAAGAAAGTGCCAGAAAGGGAAGGGATAGCCATAGTCGTGCTGAATGCCAATCTGAGCAAATACTTGTCGTTGTCGAGCGTCTGATATTCTTTTCAGCCGATCAGTTGCACGATTCTTCTCTGTGTACTGACAAAAGGACTCACTGCAATACCACATGTGTCACGCAATCCAATTCGAAACTGTCGATGTAACGTTCCTCGCCTAAAAGGAGAACCTTGGGAAGTTTCCATGACACAACAGCGTCACGGTATGGGACTTGACCGTTGACAAGCTCGAGATGAGGGGTACTTGACGATTGGGGATCCGACTCGGCGACGGTTGAATTCGAGGCCATTCTCTCAGGTTCAGTAGAAACACGAATACCAAGGGTCGTTGTACAAAGACTTCGTATTATGCCCCGAGCCTCTTTGTATTTTCAACCATGTTACGGTGCGGGGGGAACTCGGTGGCTTTGTAGTCTTGTCAAACTACTCGACGGAATACAGGGCGGCGGTTAAACACGGCGCGCCTATTGGCTGGCTCGACATCGCTATAGCATACCGAGGAGTGAACTTCACAGCTTATAAACATGTATTAGAACTCTCAATAAGAATATGGTCATCTTCCAGAGCGCAGCATCACATTCCTTTGGTTTGTCTTTCTGGAAGATCGTCAATATGGGAGACGTCAACTCGTCGACTTTCATCCAGCCATGGCATGTTTCTATTCTTTACTACAACGGAACAGATCTGAAGTCAAAGTATGCTCCACCTTGGGTTGGCTCTCCCAATATCAGGGGCACGTTCGACATTCTTGAAAGTTGCATCTTCACCCTCATCGCCTGCGTCTTCACGGCCCTTCATCTCGACATAATTCCAAACTCAACATGGCAACGTCGTCTGCTAGAGAAGATAAAATGGGTCCTGTTGACTATTGTGGTCCCGGAAGTCTCCTTATTAACCGCGAGTAATCAGATTGGCTGTGCCTGGGATCTCAGGTCAAAGCTCAGAAGGATACAGAAACAACAGAAGTCGTCACTATCAAGTCCGGATGATGATGTAAGGAATCTTATACCGTGTACCCGAACACTTATTAACAGCTTCTAGTTCGAGATCAACTTGCAGTACGCCTACTTTATTGTCATGGGGGGAATTCGTTTCGACGTCGACGATATCTTGTCTTCTCCGGATCTCGACCCCTCAGCCGCGAAGATCTTCAAAGACCCCCAACCCCAAAGTGACAAGAAGCCCGTGCGAAGGACGGTTCGCGCTGGCCCGCCTGCTATAGTTGCACTCGCCAGCAAGGGCCATTGGATTAAGGTCTCAGAGAGAGAAATTGACGACAAGAGTAAGGCTGGCATCTTTCAGAAAGCACTTGTGCTTATTCAAGTACTCTGGATGATCACGCAATGTGTTTGTCGGTTCGTATTCGGACTCCCGCTTACACTGCTGGAAATCCATACCATGCTGCATGTGATTTTTGCTATTATCCAATACTGTTTCTGGATCAAGGTTCGTGTATCCCCCAAAATCTCAATGCACCTAGCTAACAAAGTTATAGAAACCTTTGGATGTTCAGGAACCAATCGTTGTTCAACCAGACGGTTTCGAAGCCGAAGTGGCTATTATGCTACAGAAGCAGTTCTATAGCAGGATGTCATACAGTCTAGCGCTCTTCCCTTCGCGACAAACACCAGAACAGCCACCTCCAGAAGGATATTTTGGTCGTCAAATGAGATGGATCGATCGAGCATCGGTGGAAATGAAAGTGGGTGATATTCTCCCGTCTGGGCTTGCTTTTTACATATCAGAGATCAAGGACGTTTCGTTTCCTCTCGAACATATATGGGGTGGCCAGACAATGGTTAAACACAAGATCCGTTCAAAACCTGAAGACCTCAAGGACTCTTTCGACCTTACACCTGAGTTCTTTCGAAGATGGGATATTATTCTGTCCAATTACTCCGACGAACGGCGAGAGTACCTGGCTGAAACATCGATGAGGATTCGACAACGCAGATGTGAGGAAGATGGTACACGGGGCTTTTCTGAGGCACAAGAACGCGTACTTCTCCTTTTGCGGATGCAGGAATTCAGACAAGCGCTGAAATTGAACTGCGAAAGGGATTTCTGGGAGGGTAGAAGTTTCTTCTCCCTTGATCTTGCTCCGCATTACGAAACGCAAGGCTTCTTTTCGAAATATGGCCCCATGTGGAAGTTCTGGAGGTACGAAAAGATCACACTCCTCGCTGCTGCTCTGTCTATGTGCTATGGTGGTCTTCACCTTGCACCTCTATACATCTCAACGTTCCCTTCGTACACAGAGGAAATATTGTGGCGGGTCAGCTGTCTGATTATCGTCTCCGCGTTGCCTTTCTACGTTGTGATATCAGGCTTGATCTGGCTCACCATTTGGTGTTTATTTCTTGACAGGTCCAATGCTCTCGTCTTTCCACGAAGGATGCCGGAATGGCTGAGGGAGTTCATCAGAAACTTCGCCAAGTGCTATTGTATATACTTGATGTCTGTTTTGGGTATCGCATATGCTCTGTCAAGGGCCTTCATTGTCGGCGAGATTTTTGCAAGCTTGCGGTATTGTCCCGTCGGAGTTTTCATCACCTTTCAGTGGTTGGAGCTGTTTCCTCATTTTTAGCCATCTTTAATAACTTTGGCTGTTCTAAAGCTTTGTACCTAACCGTGGGCTGTGACGGCCCTCACCGACACCATCTAGGCAACGGTTCACATACAGAAGCTCTGGGCTGTATGTGTGCAAGGCGTCACGAACATCAAGGAAGTCGACAAGCTCAGTATGAGCATAAGTGTAAAACAGACCCAATGCGTCACTTTAACATTTGCCAAATACCACGCGACGTTGAATATACCGAGATGCGCCCGATCTTCTAGAAAATATCGTCTAGATGCTGCATCGCGCTCCATCGCAGCTCGTGCCTTGGGAGTAAGTTCCCCATGCCTTGTTGGTCCAAGAGGACAACACAATTGAAGGCTGGGTTGAAGGACCAACAGGACCATCTTGGAAGTGAGATTAATTTGACAAAAGCGCATGTTGATTTTCCCCCGACAATAGCTATGCCAACAATGTAGTCTTTGTTAAATCCTTTAGGTGTCATCATGCTTGAGGTACTCCTTGTCGAGTAACACGTCGTGGTGGTAGCAATACTCATACAGTGCTCGCGTCTTGATCAATGAGAAATGGAACATTCGACTACTCACTGAGTCGCAAGATGATCGATTTCGGTCACTCGACTTCTTTGTGCTTCCCTTCTCATTACTGAGGTACAGAATGTTATTTGCCGTTTATAAGAGTGCAAATACAAGCAAGACTCATCATTCATGGCGATTGATTACGTGGCATTACTTAGCGCTCACGGCCCACTGTAATATTAGATGCTGAGCACCTGGCATAATACCTGGTTGCAGTGGAGCGCTACAGCCATGAACAGCCAGAAGACAAGGTAGGCATGAGTGGTTCCTTGGGAGTAAGAATAAGACGGGACTTTAGAAGAAGATATGAGTATAAAGAAAAGAGTTCCCTAAGTTTAGGCCGTATTACCTAAGTCTTTTCATCTCTTCCATACCTAGGATTAAGATCCTAAGTTTAGGTTCTTTGCTCCCTTTAGCGGATCCTAAATTTTAGGCAACATTGCCCACTGAAGGAAATGGCATTACGCCTCAGTAAGTGGCTTACACAAAAGTTACTTCCACCACGAAAGTCAACCTTTTTATTCTATGATCTTTTCCGGGCCCCAAGTTTTTCGGTCGTTGCTTGATGCCCCGACCCTAAATACCTTTTTCTCTGAGCCTTGGTATTTTCCCCCCCTAATCATCGCTGCCAGATCCAGCCTGTACCAAATGATCTCACGCTTGTGTGCGTGGCTTCCAGCAGCTGGTGCCTCTGGCGCCTCTCATTAGAATCTTGACATCAAACCGACAATACCTCTTGCTACTTGCCGTCTTGCACCCGACCTCTGCCCTAGAATTCTTCTCCCCCATAGGTCTACAATATTTCAAGGCGAGATTTTCTCTTCTGTACTCTCGCAGCAACGATTTTCTGTCTCTACCCCAGGGCGCTCAGGGGCTACTAGTTCTTGTCCTCCTATCCCATCTCACTGCTAAAGGCTTCTCGCTTCTCAAGGACCCTTGAGTCTTACGAGTCCGACAAGATGTATTCACATATCTATGCATAGAGACAATACGCATGCCTTGGGAGTAAGATCGGTAATTAAATAAATTTAGGAAAAGGTATCCTGAACTTATGCTAAGTTTATTCTAAACTTTTATTAATTTACCCAAGCCTTCTTATCATTTAGGATCGAGGTCCTGAATTTCTTTTCTCCTACTAGCTTGCAGTGTACGAATGCAATATCACCGAATTCCTTGTACAGCAAAGCATATCATCTACGATACCTTGAGTAAAGGTTAATCTCTGTTTAAGATTCAGGCTTTTGACCGGATGCTTGTGCTCCCACAGAACCTTATTACCAGAAATGACTCTCAAAATAATAGCCTCTGGCTTTCCCCACTCTAGTTGAGTATAAATAATCAATGTTGGCCCCTCGTAACCCTTCCTCTCTCTTCTTTTCATCACTCTCCTCATCGACTTAGACCATGGACTTGAGAATGCAAAGGATGACATACGTTAAAACAGATCCCTTCAGCAGGCTGCCGCCAGAGCTTCGCCTAAAGGTCCTGTTGGCGACTGGCAGCAAATCGTCGATATTACGGATAATTCAAGCCTCTCCTGTCCTGCTGCAACAATATCTCGCATACAAGAAGTCTATCTTACGACAAGTCCTTGCCGCCGAATTTGACGCCGAGATGATACAAGATGCTATGGCTATTTTGTTGTTTCCGAATCGTCGGACCTGTGCTGATAAGCATCAACGCAAGAAGCTTAGTCGTGCACACTTGCGGGCTTGGTCAAAGTCTCGGCTGCCCGATCCGTTCAAGAGTAACGACGATCACCTGGTGGGTCGGCTCAATAAATTACATGATCAAATTCTTCTTTTGGTCGAGGACTATATCACCAAAGCCACTGCTTCCTTTCCCCCACAGGAATATCTTTGTCTACCAGAAATTCAGCCGCCATCAACGGAAGGACACCTTGTGTTCAAAGACCTCAAGGTCACGCCGCGATTTAGTTCCGCCAATCTCACATCCTCGGAACGGAAAAGGTTTGTCAAAGCATTTCTAAGGTTTGACTTACTATGCAAGGACAGCAAATTCGTTTATACTCCCAGCAATCTGCGGCTACGTAAAATCAGCAACGCCGAGTTCGAAGCTATCGGGTGTGTCCACAGCTATGTCTGTTCTCTATACGGGGCAATGCTAGCCCAATGCAACCATGCTGATCTCCCATTTGCTTTCGCAAATCCTACATCCACAATGAGGATGTATTTTCCGGTTCCCGACGCCCTCTTTTTTGATGCCAACCTCTACGCACCTAATCAGCATTTACTTTCTCCCGACTTAGGCGATGATATTGGGGCCGGTTTCTCAACGCTTGGGCTCGATCGCCTAATTAAATTCCTTCGCTACGATATGGCCAAGCCAGATAAAAGGAAAGCACTCGACAAGAAACTCAAAGATGTCTGGAATTGTGGATTGTATGGAGAACCGTGGGAAGTGTACTTCCATAACATATTCGCGACCAAGCAAAAATACAAAAATGGTCACGAATCGTCTTTATACAACCAGCTCTCTCTGGAGCCCAAAGAGAAACTCAGATACAAGCTCGGTCAGGAGCGCGCTTGGGTATTTTTCAATGACAGTCGCTTTTACCCGCAAGAGAGCGCCGAACGACCAACTTTTCCATCGGAGAGATTTCTCGCAGATCAACCAGCTAAGAAAACTTTTATCAACGACTGGTTTGATAATCTGAGAGATGACAAAGACTAACGACGAGGCTAGGGTATATTCCAATTTATTATTATTCAAATTCACCCCTGATAATGGTGGAATTCTATTCATTCAGAAGAGTGGTGTGCGACGTCTGGTGGGCAACAGGTAACAAGATTGATGTTTGGACGCTGGTGCTTTTCTGCAGATGAACTCTGTTCGCTCATAGGATCGCGCTGTTTTCTTCTAATTGATGAGCTCAGAAAAGTGTATTTAGTAATTTGTAATCCATTAACGAATATCATAAACTTACCTGTCACCGGTGTTCGCAGCCTAAGCATAATATTTCATGCGTCATTGATAAAACCAACGTTGATGATAGATTGTTTTAGGGTAGCCTGGCTAGGCCAGGTGAGTACGTAGTTGGCAATGGAGTCGAAGCTCGACCCACACATCCAACTCGCATTTAACCTTCCAACCGGCTTCCCCAACCCCTCCTCAATGTTGGGCTGTCATTTCCAACAACCTGAGGGTGATTCCTGATCGGCATTTAAACTTGGCATCATAGGACCCTGTCAGCTAACTCTAGTTGTATCTAGCCTGGCCCGATATGAACCCCGCAACAGGCAAGCAAGAACTCTCGTGAGACCTTGGACAAGCGCGTCACTAAAGATGTCACTCACTAACACGAAGCACTAGTTGCAAACGTTGCCGTTATCGAAAGGTAAGTTGATGCCGGGATACCTTGATAGAAATGTGTAAGTTTAACAGCGCTAGTTGAGATGCACGCGAACAGTCCCTTGCACGAATTGTGCGACAGCGGGTGCAGGCTGCGAGTATGAAAAGATCGACAAGAGACGGAACCCACCATCTTCAGAATACACAATTGGTCTACGAAATAGGGTTGCTTCACTAGAAGCTTTCATCCAGGAGTTGAGAGAAGCTTCTCCCGCTCGCCGAGATGAAATGCTTGGGCCCGCGGCTTATACACAAGGCATATCAAATATTTCGATCGCAGGGCCGTCTCAAGTCATCCAAACTGATACCACAGCCCGAGCACGCTTGAAACCAGATGCAGAAGGGTCACTAGTCTACCATGGCGCGACCAGCATCTTCAACAGCGATCTTCTCACCACAAGCGAGAGCTTTCCAAGCCCAACACAAAGCCTGTACGCAGAAAACAACTTCGACCATGTGATGGATCACTTCGGCATCAAGTTGGAAGACGACACAGTTTTCAAAGCACTGCAGCAGTTCTTTCGCTGGCAATACCCCCACTTTATGTTTGTTTACAGAGAGGCATTTCTAAGAGACCATTTTGGTGAGCGGAAAGGCTGCAAATACTGGTCAGCTGCACTTCTCCTGTCTATATGCGCATTGGGCCTCCTTATGTCAGACACTGAAGTGGAGCGGAACCTGATTGAGCAATTCTTTCAGGCGGCTGAGAGTATCGTGATGGTATCTGGCCTGAGCCGCCCCTCGATCCCCACCGTCCAGTCATTTTTATGCTTAGCATTTTTTGAAATTGGTCGAGGGAACATATCCAAGGGATGGGCTTTCTCAGGTATGATTTACTAAATGCTCGCATGAAAATGTTGATTTTGACAAAAGACAGGTATCGCGTTCCGTATGGCCCAAGACTTGGGCTTTCAAAGTGATCCTATGAACTGGCTGCCACATGACTCGACCATTATATCTAGCGAGGATATCGAGATCCGACGTAGAATCTACTGGGGCTCATACATATCAGACAAACTGATCAGCTTGATACTTGGGAGACCCGTACAACTGGCCTTCGATAGCGCTGAGGTCGATCTACTGGAGTTCATAACGTAAGACAGCCTCCATTCCCAGCTTTCAAGTCAACTAACGAAGTCAGTGACGGCCCCGGAATGGAGTACTGGCGGCCTGTTGGTTTCGGCGATGACCCGGAAGAGCTTCGAGTCTTGTCAAACATACCATATCTCAAAGAGCAGATTCGTCTCTACAGAATTGTTGAGAAAATGATGACGACAGTATTTTCTCCACGGACGCCTCGAACGCAGACAGACGTCTTCACACGACAGACGTTGCTTGATAACCTCAACCTCGAGCTTCTACAGTGGAGGGACGCACTGCCAGCGTTCGCAAAGTGGAATAAGTGGTCCACGGGTGTGACAATAACACCAGCGGTGGCTACACTCCAGTAGGTCTCCATGGCTCCAAAGATAGCTTCCTGGCTAACATATATCGTGAAGCCTTCTTTACAGCAGTATCCGCATTGCCTTGAACTATGAGTCTGCCACCATTAGTAACGTCGCCTCGGCTCAAGAAGCTGCACTTCTGTCTTGCACTACAGCAGCTCAAGATATCCTCGCTCTTGTTCGGATTTACAAAATGCAATATGGGCTTCGTCATGCACCACTCATATTGATTTACGCCTCGATACAAGCATCACGGTCTATCGAGAAGTTTGGCATTCCGGAAGAACAGAGCTACCTGGTTAGTTGCTTAGCTGAGTGCGCTCACACTTGGAGCATTGCTGGTCAAGTACAAGGTCCGATGCCGGCAGTGAATCTTGACGCGTATCACGATCTGGTATAGGGACACGGTGGTTAAGCAAGCTATCTCACTTACTGAGTCTAATCGACATGTAAAAGTTCATAATCATAAGTGGATAAAGCAATATCACGTATATCACTGCTAGTGTCATATTTCAGCGATCGTCATGTTTCATGATCAGGCCTAAAGTCTCTCCTCCTCCTCCAACTCATGGATCAATACAAGAGGCCCCTTGGGAACAATATCCGGCCCAGTGATACTAAGCACCCTCCGTCTAGCATTCGCATAACCAGTCTTGTATTTCTGAAGCCAAGTCTCAGAAGTCTTTCGAAACGCACCATGAGTTCTAGAACTATCGTCCCAGTAAAGTCTCCTCAGCCAAAGATGCAAATTCGGATAGTGATCCCTGATGGTTCCGAGGTTGCACATGAAAATAGGGACGTACGCAACGTCGAAACGGAGGATGGTTGGGAACAGACGGATGTCAGCTTCGGTGATGTTCTTACCAAGAAGAAAGGGGCCTTCATCGAGGATTTTCTCCAGTCGATCGAGTGACTTGAAGAGCTTTACGACGTTTTCTTCGTATGCAGATTGAGACATGGCAAATCCTGTCTTGTATACGCCGTTGTTGACAGTATCGTAGACCCATTCATTGATTTCATCAATCTTCTCGCGCAAACCATCAGGGTAGAAACCGCCTCCAGCTCTGTTTGTTTCACGCTCTTCCTCCGGAAGAAGGTGGTCGAACTCCGTGTATAGCATCCGAATGATGTCACTCGACTCGTTGCTCACCATGGTGTGTGTCTTCTTATCCCAAAGGACGGGCACGGTGTATCGACCTTCATAATTTGGGCTGGCCTTGAGATACAGTTGCTTCAACGTGTCGAGGCCATATAGTGGATCCTTGGGGAGTACACCATACTTGGCTGCTTCTGGGCTGTCATCGAAAAACCAACCATCCTTGCCCATAGTGAGTGAGCAGATGTATAGGTCGATTATATTCTCGAGTTTCTTGAGGCTTCTAACGATCATGGCGCGATGGGACTGTCGTTGTCAGTACTGGAAAGGCAAAGCCTAGTGGTGACGTACCCATGGACATCCAGGGCTCAAATAAAGAACATAGCGATCCTTCTCAGCGGCAAACTGAGAATCGGGGTCCTTTGTTACGAAACTGCGAAAGGCGCTGTCAGGCCGAATGAAAGAGCCGCCCTTGGTTGGCTTGAGCCTGATCTCATCTGGCTTTGATAACATTAGTCATCAAGCTCTTGCCAGCATAACATGAAGTTCTACCTGGTCACCCATATTTATGATATTCAAGGGAGAAAAGACTTTGGGGAAATGATAACTTGAAGAAAAGGATCGGACGGTATTCTGCTTTGGGATGATATGCGGCTTGTATGGCTTGAGACTGAAGATGAGTGAAGATGGAGGTTTCATGCCAACTCTTTCAAAGAAAATGAGGCGTGCATCCATTTATTAAATGCTCCCAAGATTTATATATAAGCAAATCATGCCATGATATCAGATCTGCCAAACATGATTGATAATCACGTCACCAAACTCGGCACTTATGATGACAACCGCGCGGCAAGTCGGCCGGATGACTATAAGTTGTGGGGCAAGAACACGGTAAACAAGAAAACTCTAGATAAAATATGAAGATGCCCAGAATATATAATCTAAAGTCTATAAAGTCAAGAATAAATTATTCTAAATTTACCTAAGACTTTTATCACTTAGGGTAGAGATCCTAAGCCCTTTCGTCTGATCTCTTCAATCGAATAAGTTCAAGTCTGAGCTTGAAATATCTGATGAACATTCTGACCCTTCTCTCGTGATAGTTGACGGTGGCACACGAGGAATAATCCTGTCAGGATTGCAAGTCTCGCAAGTCTCATCACCAACACATCTCTGTGCCCATGGTGTACGCGGTCGAGGCATTCTTCCAACCACTGACTCACAAGCTAGAACCCGAAGATGACCGAGATCATCATCGTCGAGTGATAGAGTATCAAGCATGTCAAAAGCAGTCTCTGTCTCGCCACTGTCGACTTCATCGTTGCTGTTGCTTACGACCCACGAGATGCCGATGTCTCCTCTCTTGACTTCCGTGTAGATGAGATCACTTGAACGGAAGATCTCCCTTTTGGGATGTGCGTTCCTCTCTTGCAGCCCTCTCCCTTCTTCTGACGTTCTTGGGATATGCTGTGCCCGTATCAAGCTGTAATCGATACACCAAATCGTGACCTCGGCAACGTCAAGGAGATAACTTATCATGTCTGCAAAAGCTCCACGAGTCATCCCCAATCCTGTCTGGTTGTAGTGGACCCTTCGGTTTTGAAGGGCATCCATAATCGAAGTGTCATAATCAATCGCAATGTTGTTTCCTATGAAGCTGAATCCTGATCTTCGATTGGACGGGCTCTCATCGAATAGAGGCAAGAAGACACTTGGGCTAATATGCCACCAATCAACCTGGCTAAGCCATCGAGGATCAAGGTGGATGAGATCGTTGTCGAAATCTATGGTGATATGCTTGACGATACCATCATTGTCTTGGTAAGATGCAGTATGAGTAGCACCTTTTTGACTGATGTATCGGCCTGGTTCTGCTTTACGTTTTGGGTGAAACGGGGACTTGACGTGCGACCACCATTCATTCTTAGCGAAATGTCTTTCCATCGCTTGACGTGATTCCCTGCAAAAAGTCCAGAGGTAGCTGTCTGTAAGGTAGACTGAGTCATTTGGATTGCCCGCGACATCTTCGATTGGGACAGCTAGTGAAAGCCCTGTAGCAATATTCACAGACTCGTACTCGAATTGCTTAGTGCGTAGCAAGCGAAGAAATCTCCCTTGTATCGGTTTCATGGGAGTTGGCTGGAGCACACGATAGTCGGCGATATAGAATCGGTGAACATGACGATCGCCCGGGACTGGGCGGACTGCAGCTTCCCAGATGAGAATTTGAATCTCTTTCGGGAGTTGGAGGAATTTTGGAAAAGTATCTGGAGCCATATTCTGATGGAAATACTCAGGATAAATAGCAGTTGGGGCAAGAAATTATAAAGACTTTACTAACGATGAAAAGATTTAGGTAGAATTAGGTGAGTTTAGATGAATTTAGTATATTTCTTTAGGTTTCATAGTAGTAGATTCTCGTATATCAACTATCTCAAGAGATCTTCTGGCTGCATAGATAGCTATTGATATAAAAAGAGGTGGCTCATGGTAGACAGCTCGTACATGACGTAGGCTGAGTCATACACCGAAATAATAAGTCATTGGTCGAGATGGCACAGCACGCACCTAAGAGCCCCCAAGCCTATTATCAGGAAAAGCAATTAAAACCAGAGATGATCTCCATGAAAAGACTCTTCCTCTTTTATGGAAATATTACCATATTCTGAGAGTCAAGTAAAAGAAGTCTTTAAGTGGTCGGGCCATAGCCAAAGGGCAAGGCTATTAGCCTTTTAACCTCAGTCAACGTTGAAGTTTACTTGACTCAGTGTTGGGGTGTCTGATTGGCTTTCGCGTAAACGCAATGAGACGGTCTTCCTTTTTTTCCACTACGCTACTGAATCCTTCGGCGTTGCGCCTCAGCCCTGACGCGTAAAAAGGGAGGCTTAGCTGCATCAAACGCAGAGCCCAATGAATTGGGATTCTCATATGACGATGCGTCTTTTTTTACTGACCGTACCCACTGTTCATGGTCGATCGTGGTAGGTTGACGGACAGAGACCAGGTTGGGATTAACGACCTGTGTTGGATCTCTTGGCTTCTCAGTATATTTAAACTTATTTCGGAATCTTAAAACATCGAACCCTTTCTCATCTGCCTGCTTCCTAACCCCCTGCCTCACAGAGAAGGGGAATTTCTAAAATCCACCCAGGGTACTGAGATAAACTGGTCCCTAGCCTTGCCCTGCATGTTATAAGCATGTGTTGGCTGCTCGACGCTATCGGATTCTTAACCGAGCTGTGGACCTTGTTTATGTAACATTTTGACAACCAATTGCCAAAGCTTATTAGACAGGTCTAGAACAATTCTCCCTCGAGAGGAAACGGAAATTAGCCTTCTCGTATAATTCGGTAGTTGCCTATTCCAGCCACAGTCTGTGCCTGGGAGGTAAGAATCGTAACCATCATACGATAGATACACCGTCATTGGCCAAATAGTATCCGAGTGACAGCGATGCTTCCGCTCGATTACGTAGATCAAAGTTTCGGCTGTTCCTACTTACAAATAGGGGACGTAGCATCAATCTTTCGTAGATCAATAGAGCTACAAGTTACGGTTTAGCCCCGCGGGACCCGGTCTAAGTGCCTGCCATCTTTAAACTGTTGAACTTGCAGCTGTCACGTCATGCTTCGCGCTTTTGTTCTTGCTTCGTTCTCTTTAAAATGGGTCTTCAATTCTGTGGTGCTCAAAACGGTGTCAAGATGGGAGTGTTGAACGCTCCCAGGCGGGCCATATGGATCTGCTCCGTTATCAGCCTCACTGCATTTCTCATCTTCTTCTGCTTTCCAGTGTATTCGTTTTACCCGCTGTAAGTCAATACCAGCCACTCGTTTGCACGACAAAGACTTCTCCTTGCGATGCTAATGATGATGTATCGTATAGGAAACCCACCGTCTCTCCGTCTAATCCTCCATCTCCTTCTGCTCCACAAGAAACAGATACCTTCAGTGCCAATTGTCACAAGAAACCTCGACCAGAAGCATATAAGCAGCATGGAAATGGAACCGGGAGCCTGGCTCTAACGAAGCTGATGGCGGAGCTATGGAAACCCCTGGTGCACCCCATCACGGAGAGAGTGTTCGTCACCGACAAGGGAGAACGCTTCGAAGTACCAATCGACCAAGTGCGATGGAAGAAGCCATTAGGGAAACGGGTTGTTATCGTTGATACTGATACTCGGCTTGATGGTAAAACGGAGAACACAATGTTGAATGACTGTCCGTTGGACTTTACGACACTGCCTGGGAGGACTGGAGGTCACTTAAACCACTATATATATGGTATAGTCAATCAACTCTGGTGCCTGATACTCTGCTGACACTGGGTTAGCTATGATCCACGGCTACGATTACCGACTTGTCCGTGCAGCCGACTATCCCGATCGACACGGAACTTGGGTAAAGCCTGCCATCACCAAAGAGGCTCTCAAAACCCATGACTTCGTCATCTCGCTAGACTCAGACGCCGTCTTCACCCATCTCGACCTCCCATTAGAATGGCTCATGAACCTTTGGGATTACCGCCCAGAAACATTAGTCGCCATGGCTTACGACCTCGACTGGGAACAAGACTACGATCCCCAAGGAAACCTCATCCTCAACACGGGCTTCGTTATCGCACAAGCAAGTAAGCGTACCCAAGACATGTTTCAACGATGGGAAGATTGCCCAAGGAGTATACCTGGCTGCAGCCATTGGAACCACAAGTGGGCACATGAGCAGAGCGCGTTTTCGTACTATATCCGGTACGAGTTCAACAGGACACATGATGTGAAAAACATACCGTGTAATCAGGCCAACGGCAACGAGTTCACATTAGATGGAAATGGAGAGTGCAAGGGCGTGTTTGTGAGCCATAATTGGAAGCATAAACATAAAACGCCTGAGCTATTGAGCAGGAGTATCATGACTTCGCTCGCCCGTCGGGTACATGGGCAGTTCCACCATGATATCAAAGACTTATACCTAGATGCCTCGAAGCAGACATATCCAATCGCTGATGGGGCACCCTAGGCAATGAATGGAAGAAGAAAAGATAGATTAAATTAGACTATAGACCGCTTATGTATGCCTAAGAACAATGATTCCGATAATACCCATCTGCTTTCTTTGCTACCAAGCACCAATGCTGTGAAGACTGAAAAAGCCCAGGATATTACCTTATCTTAGCTTATCTTCGTGAGGCCCACGAACCAAACCACCATTGGACGTAACAACTGCACTCGCAAGCAAACAACGCTGGCTTTTGACGCTATTAATAGCAGTTGATTGCTCAGATTTACGACCACTGGGCTATAACGACGCTCATTCGCTCATGCGTCATTAAATGTGCCAATGATTGGAGTTACAAGATGCTTGGGCTGTCTGGAGAAGTCTGTGCTGTCTAACCGAATTTGGCATGTCGAGCCTAAGAAGCCGGAATGGAGGTGATGCAGTACTACATATGCACAGTCACTTGGTGCGTAAAGGTAACCAAATCTGGAAACAAATGTGAGTTGTGGCGCATACCACGTAGTGACAGATTGGAGTCAAGATTCACGCGTATTGTTTCGTCCACAGATACTGGGGGAATAGGCAGGTCTACGAGTGAACTTTGCGCCGGAGCCCAACTCTTCGTAATGAAGGACTATTTAAATGGTACTTGCTCAGCTCTAAGACCCTCATGTTTATCTAAGCTCTTAGACACAGATATCAGCTACCAATAACATATATAGCTCAGGACTTACATTATCTGCCAGCATATACACGCCTAATATCAGCCAAATGAAACTCAAGTCCGTCAACAATGGCTTCATTCGAAGGCAAGGTGGTACGTATATCAAGAACTCTCGCTGTTTGGAAGGTAAGCGAACCTGAATCATGAAGATCGCGATTACTGGAGCGGCATCTGGCATAGGCCTTGCAGTTGCTAAGCTTCTAGCAAGTTGCCGTACCCAACTGCCGCTCGCCGACATGAACAAAGCCGGCCTTGGGGCTGCTATTAAGTCTCTTCCTGATAATAGGCACATAATCACCCCAGTCGATGTGTGTGACAGCCAAGAAGTAAACGCACGAATTGAGAAGGCCGTTTCTGTCTTTGGCAAGCTTGACGGTGCTGTCAATATGGCTGGTGTCTTCACCCATGGTCCTTGCCTTCGTGATGAGACTGATGATACGTGGGACTTCATCATGGGAGTGAATGCTCGTGATATTTTCAATTGTTTGAGAGCAGGGCTAAAGCATATGAAGTCTGGAGGTAGCATTGTAGGCGTCGATGTACTTCTTTAGTGGAAGAGGAAAGCTCATAAATGTGCAGGTATCGGCGGCAAGTGTTGATGGTCAAACTGGCTTTGTTAATGCTTCTATATAGTGCGCGAGCAAGCATGCTGTCATTGGCATGTCTCAATCCGCAGCAAAAGAGAACGAGAATATTCGCATCAACTGCGTGGCACCAGTTACGTCTATTTCCATGCCGAAAAATCACAAAGCCGTCCCAGATCAAACTACCGCATTTCTGACGATACTATCTTTGACAGGCAGTGTCCGAATTCCGATGATGGAAGGCGAGGTAATGGCTGAAGCAGTAGAAGCAGAATTTGCGCAGCAGGTTCAAAAGCGTCCTACGAAACCCCATAAAATTGTCAGTGTTATTGCTTTTCTCCTCAGTGATAAAGCCAGTTTCGTCACTGGAGCTGTTTACAACGTTGATGGAGGGTGGATTTGTCAGTCGGAGGTTATCCCGAGTACGTCGGCATAGGTCGGCATGTAGCCGATAAGGATGGAGAACACCCACTTCATGGTAGTATCAGATTGTACTAGTCAGACCAGCAGTCTCTAAAACTTTCCATATCTGGTAAAAATAGTGAGTGGGGGTGCATTCGGCTATAGTTCATGATCAGGCGGACATCATAAGGGAGTCCTTATCTACTGTATTCCAAAGCCGGACTCCTCAGCTAGTTTGAATTCTTTGTTTCTTTCAAAGTTGAAAGTTCACATATCAAACATCTTCGTCTCCAAGGAATAATGACCGTGAAAAGTCGACTCCAACAACCTGTACGGGTCGCGATTCTGGATTGTGACTACGTTGTACCGAAGGTTGCCGAAGCTTGGGGACCAACATATAGCAGTATCTTTGCTCATCGACTGCAAGCTGTCAATAAGACCCTAGGGTCTGATAAGCTTATGCAGATTTCTGCCTTCGATATTATCAAAGACGAATATCCTGACCCAAAGGACTTCGACGCCTTCTTGATCACAGGTTCTATCAAAGGCGTATATGACGAAGATCCCTGGATTGCGAGATTGAAAACTTTCATTCAAGAAACCTACCAGAATTATGAACATGTGCGGCTGTTTGGAGCTTGCTTTGGGCACCAGATCATCTCCGAAGCCCTGCTTGAGAGATACGGAGCGATTGTCGAGAAAGATCCAAAGGGCTATGAAGTCGGCATCCACAAAGTTGCCTTGAACCCGAAATTCAGAGCTCATTTTAGTCATATTCTAAGCCTGCCCGAGGGAGTCGGGTTACGGATACAGTTTGCTCACGGCGACCATGTTCGGTTTGAAGCAGCATGGCCTGAGTCGTGGATGTCGATAGGAAGCACGCCGCATTGCGCCGTGCAGGGAATCTTTCAGCCAGGACGCGTCTTGACATTTCAAGGCCATTTTGAATTTACCGAGGAGATTTCAACGGAAACTATTAAATACTTCTACACGCCTGAACGGGGATTCACACCTGAGCAGACCCAAGCTGCTTTGGAACAGATTCGAGGAAAGGATGATTCGGAAGAAGCTGCAAAGATACTGCATGCCTTTTTTACGGAAAGTAATGATATATAGGTATATCTATCACTCTGTGAATCGTATCATGAAGATCATCGTTGAGCCTTATCTGAATTAAGCTTTTAGAGTTGGGTGGCTTAGCGCATGCGCCCCCCAGAATGAGGCGCAAGGAATTCAAGGCGGAGTGAAAGGCTGAGAATTAATTTCCCTCTTTACACCACATGCCTCATCTTCCATCTTTCACTGGCTTATTTTCCAAACTCTCCTTTCGTTTTGCTATGCAACGTTTTTTTGATGCCGTTTTTCAAAAGCTTTCGCAGCGGCGCAAAGGTCGTGGACCAAGCGGTCAATCTGGACCCGCACACCTGGACATTGCCATCGTCATACAAACCCTCCCAAGCCGACGGTAAACAAACGATTATCCCCGACCCAAGAGTCTTTTCAAACGTGTTTTCAATTCCCTGCGAAACAGAAACACAGAGTATCGAGACTCTATTGGCCTATCCCGACGCGAGTCACGCTGCCGTACATCTTGCTCTGCTTGAGTGCTTCCGGAACTTGAAAGCTAGTGCGAAGGCGCTTGACGTCAAGGTCATCCAACCACCCTCATATGATGAGACCAAGAGTCCGGAGCCAGCATCGCCATCACAGCCCACGCAGCTTCCCGCATCCCAAAAATGGGATCTTCTCATAAAACTCGCCGTCACGCGATTTACGACTTGGTGGTCTGGTATTGAGTTGTTACTGAATCATGCGAGCGCCTACTCGCATCATGGAGGCACCCGTGCTGCTCTTCAGCTCACCAAGGATTATCTACCACCGTTAGACATACTACTAGTGTGGTACGCACTTATGCTGAGTCCGGAAGCTTATGAGGCGGCTTGCGACGCCCAGGGTGCCAATGCCGCGCGATTGAAGAACCTCTGCTTCCCTTGGCCTGCCATTCGGGATGTGATCGATATGGACAAGATGCAGCTTGTACTCCCTCGATCTGCGCAGAAGCTGTTCACTAATATCACGTCTCAACCATGCGACATCCTTGAGTATTTACAGAGTCCCCCAGCATATACCGACACCGGCAAAGTGCGTATCGAAACAGATTTATTCAGCGAAGTCAAGAGACATGAAGACATCATCGAGGAGTCCAATAAGCTCCTTTGGATACGCTCACCTGCCTTGCAAGGGTCCCTGATCCGAGCGGGCTTGGAGTACCTGGACTTTCACTTGAGGGAACCCAATGCAGTTGAAGAAGAGACGGTTTGCCATCAGTCATTTGGAGTTCGGCTTTTCTGGAGAACGCACCGACTCTTTCCAAGACAGTACATGGCTTTCCTGAAAGAAATTGGGGGCACGTCGTCAGAGCAAACGCAGGGGCAGGATCTCAAGCGAGATGCGAAGATTTTGTTTGATATGGACGACCCGTCTCCTAGACAAGAGCACTGCCACTGCTGGACATGCGAGCGCATTCGTGACGATCTCCCAGAATTCGTCTACATAAAGCCTTCAACAGCGGCATCATCTTCTACAAGTTTAAGTCCTATGCAGAAACAAATCTCCTCGTTATCTGCCGAAACTCTACTGCAAATACAAGATGACCTAGGCTTTTTTCTTGCAGCTGAGGACGCCCGTCGATCTGGGCTGCCATTACCAACTCGGCCACCCACTACTGCAGAGAAGGAAGCTGATAAGATTGCCAAACAGAAGCAAAAGGAGCTTGGATATAGGCCTGGACTGAATGAGTACGTGGAGGTGTTGCCTGATGGGAGACGCAAGATTCGGACGTATAAATACAAGTATGCGACTGGAATGTGGGGAATGGCTTTGTTTTGATCTGATCTTTGCCAGTGGACATTTGTATCGGGTCCAACGAAAAGGAGCAAAGTGTTGCAAATTTATTGGACGAGCCGACTATTTGGGTGAGAGACGATTCTCGGGCTGTTGTTTATAGTGGCTTCTACCTCGAGGTTTAATGGAAGATATATATTATCAGCTATCTCCTTTCGCAATTTTAAGCCGAAGTCCCTGTTTCATTATTGCGGCCTAGTCTTACTGCTGACTGTCTATAGCCCGACTCATGACTAGCTACTCCCACTTGGAACAAGATCTCGAGCCAGTCTAGCCACGATACCAAGTGCATCCATCTTGTCACTCATCGGCTCCTTAAGCTCCTTGGCAGGACGATCGAACCGTCGCCACACCTCAATGAACTTCTGCTGTCCCTCATCCAAACCAATCCCACGAAGTACATTATACATGTTCCGCTGATTCGTAAGACGCTCGAGATCTTCGGCGCTAACAGACGTAGTAGACGGGTGTTCTTTGCCATGAATAACAGCAAGGTTAACGCAATGAAGGATAAGTGCTGCTAGACCAGCCGCCAAAGCTGTAGCTACAGATGAACCCGTACGTTCTTCAAAATCATCCGGTAAAGCCCCTTCTCGATGTGGATTCCGCGATACGACCTTGTGGCCGGGTACAATGAAACTCAACTCCTGGGGATTGCCTGTTGGGCCCCATACACGACCGTCTGCAGTGGCAGCGCCGATGCGGAAGATGCGCTGGGGGTCAAAGTACCACGGGTACTCGACTTCCTTGATGGCGCCAGTGTCGGCGGCGGCGCAGAACAGCAGAATCCCTGCGTCGAGGGCGTCCTTGATGGCTTGGCGAAAGGTGTTGACGCCGTCACGGTTCTCGACGGTTTCTTTGACCGTCCAGGACATTGAGATGATATCCACCTTCTGGTCTATCGCTGCCCTTACAGCCTATACCACGTCAGTCATACAGTGCATATGATCTTTCTTGAATTCATACTCACCAAAGCCGCGCTCTCTGCGGCAATGTACTCCTTGCCATGAGTCTGTGTCGCCAGATTCAGACTCGTGTGTGTCTCAAGCTTATACACATACAACCGTGCCATCGGACAGACCCTACAAATCATATCTGCCATGACGGTTCCATGGCCCTTGGTAGATCTATAGTAAGGGCTTGGACCGTTCTCATGAGGAAACCCTCTGCTGAACGTCTCTCCACCCCAGATCTTACCCCGAAGAGACTCAACATATGGGTCAGCGCCATCGTCAATTAGGGCGACCTTGATGCCATTCTGAGGCTTGACAAATTCGGAACAAGTGTTTTGCAGTTCGTCGGCAAACTTGTCCATGCAGTTTAGCCATCTGTTAGACTGTAGACTCATCTCATTGATGCCGCTTTGAGCCTTTGATGCGCCTTCTCGGACGATGCGTTCACTGCCTGGAACGTCTGCCTTGCACCTGAAGACGAGTATACGTCTTGCTTGCTCAGCATCGTCTCCATCTTCTGAAACAATTCTTTTTGGGTTTGCGGCTGCTGACTCGTTCAAGCGCTCCTCAAAGTCATTCGCGTACATGGTGATGCGATCTGCCGACTCCAACGCCTGTCACACGATATCCAACGTTAATACAGTCCTGGCGTCAAATCTCGAAATAGAACACACCTGATCTTCGCTATATACTAAATGTACCGCCTCTAGGTTTTCCAACTTCGCCAATCCTTCAGGCTCACTCCAAGCCCGTAAGATCGCCCTGTTACCGCTCCATCGCAGATAAAGCTGTCTCACATTTCGGCAAGCAGTCAAGATAGTCTCCGGACACAGGTCAACTTTAGTCCAGTCGAGAATCTCCACCTCGAAAGGTCGTAGGCAATCCTCGAGGGCCTTGTCGCTATGCGATGGATCTTTCAGGTCATCCACCATAACCTTGAGGATATGTTTGACCCCCTTCCCCTTGAGCCAGTTGAAGAAAACAGTCAAGTCATCCCTACCGCGCCCTTTATTTGACGTCTGCCCTCGGTTCCTGGTTAGCCTTGCTTTTACAGCTGATACTGGAGGCTTCTGCAGCTCAATTCTTCGGAATGAAACATAGCGTAGGACTTGATCAAAGTTGATGTGATCGTAACTTTGCTTAAAGGAATCCTCATAGATCTCTGGTGGTGCCTCAGAGTAGTCGAAGCATAGGTTGATGTCTGAAACAAAGGTTAGCATATGCCAGAGTTATTGAGAAGTCTGTCTCACTGTTTAGATTCGCGCCATGGAGAAACTTGACAGCTTTCAGCTGGTCCCTACTAGCAGGCTTCGAATTGATCGTCAGAGTAGTCCGAAGATAGTGTAGTTTGACTGCCTGGCGGATCTTCTCCGCATATTCGCTCTTGCGTTTCTCTTCCTGGGCCTGCTTCACAAGTTGGTCATCTATATTCGTTTGTCGTCTCTGAAGAGGCTTGAAGCCCTCCGGTGCCTCAATAGGCGAATTTCTATTCACGGCTGCATGGCGCACACTTTCGCTAGAAGTGCGAATTTCTGTCTGCTCTGATCTTGGTGCGTGGGGGTTATCAGGCGCTCGATGTAGCCCTCCATGGCCGTCTTTGCCTTGTTGAGAGATGCGGCTTCTCCCACCAACATGCTCCAGCCCCCCTTTGGGCCTTGATCCGGCGTGTTCGCTCTCTTGGCCTTGTGGATCGTCCCTTGATTCGTCCTGCTTTCTTTCCCCAGCACGAGCCGAAAGTGGTACTTCGAATTGTTTTCGCCAGAGACGCTGTGTATAGTCTTGGTATTCATATACGGATAGGTTTTGAGGCTCTTTGGTATACTCATCCAAAGCACTGTCCCCGTGAGCAAGAAGTGCCTCGACAATCCTCAACTGTCCTTCTGATGCATATTTATAATCAACAGCCAAGTGAAGAGGGGTCAGGCCACTTTGGTCTTGGGCTCTTAGTGTCTCTTCGGATGCTCGTTTGATCAATTTTATGGTATACTGGGGTTGGAGGTTGTGATAGATGGCTGTATGGATACAGTTCCTCCTGTGCTCGCAAGTAATGCGGAGCAGTGAATCAAGGTCATCGATTGCCTTCTTCTCATCAAGAACCACTTCGATAAACGCGTGGTTCTTTTTGGCGATGGCGATATGCAGAGGAGTCTTGCTTGAGTCGTCCACGCGGTTTAGCAAAGTCTTGTCGAACTTGATAACACAGCGAGTCAATGATTTGTGTCCCACTGTGTTGGCAATCATGTGGAGGAGTGTCTGGTTTGAGTCTTTTGTCGACCTGGAGAGAAACTGCCCATACTTTTGTAAGAAGCTCTCGCGACTTTCTCTCTTGCCCAGGTTCAATTTCTTATTGCGAGCCTCGTTCGTGATACTCTCAAAGGCGAAAAGCACCTCATCGTGGTTGGGGATCTTGGCCGGCTCCTCCTCAACATCGTCGTTCTCGTAGTCTTCATCGTCATCATCGCTAACGACGCCTTTGACGTCTGTTGTAAATGCAACTTTTGTCATCGTTATTGGTGTCAAATCTATTTCGGTTGTATTTTTCTCGGCTCATGTTTTACATTTCAAAGCTCTACTCCGTACAGTCGTTTATCTGCCGGTCTGCTTACCTAGACTATGGCAGCCTGCAGCTAAATGAGACACGTCATTTATTAGCCGCTCACGGGGCTCAGGGATATGCATAAGTGAGCAGGGGTCCAAGAACCCCCCATTTTCCAGAGCATGTACCTCTTATGTATCGGATCAGACTGTCACAAAGATGCCCCCATTTCTTGGGCACAAACGTCCGACTTTTGTTCATTGCTCACCTATCACCAAAGACTTAGATTAGGGCTTCCAGCTAGGGCTAGACTGAGTATCGTCCCAAATAAATGCCTTTTGGTTAGTGCAGTTAGCCTAGGTACAAAGTATAGGCATGTTTTCTGCCATGGTCCATCGTGCATGATCTCGCGTTGCTTATCAGCAACGCTTACAACATGAGTGCTGACCCTGATTACGACGTGGATACAGAGGAAGATATCTCCTTTGGCATCTCACTTGCCCCAAAAGGAGAAGAAGGGAATGAATTCCATACGCAAAATGATCCGCTAGATCCCTACCAGCGCGAGAACATCATTGAACGCAAAGGCGCCGTGGACATTCGATGCTCCAGTGTCGACATTGTTCACGGCCTATTCGATCCCGATGGCGATGATCTGTGTACTCTGATTGTTCTCGACTTTCGATTTGACCCAAGAAAACGAGCGCGGCGCATCGCACATGTCGATATTGAGCTGAGGTTTTCCTCCAGTGAGAGAGGCGTAGCCGACCCTCAGGTGTTTGCCATCGCGCCAAACGGCAACTTGAGATTTGCTCAGACGACACAGACAGAGACAAAAACTACTGGAGGCGATGTGACCATCGGAGCAGGCGCCGCTGGAGTGCAAGTAGGCAGCGGCTTGAAGTATGAGCGTGAAATTGCAAGAGAGATGAGCTACGCTGGGTCCGTCACAGGCTCCATCGATTTACGCGGAAGAAACTATGGCAAGCCAAACTGCGCGTCTTGGACGCTGTTGGAGAACCCTGAGACAAAGACTGGTGTGCCTGTCTCCATGCGAACCGCCATTCTGCTCAAGAGAAGAGAAGAGGGACGATTCCAGTGCGTGGTGACAGTCAACGCCAAAGCCGACTGGAGAACATCTATGGAATGGCTCGTCGGCACCACGAAACGTGACGATCCGGTCTTACTTGACCCGACGCTGGCTCCGACGAGTGATAGGTACAAGGACATGGAGATGAAGCTTGGGGAACTAGATCTAAACACTATCTGCGATATCACCTCGGCCAACATTATTGAGAATTCTGTTAAGCAAATTAAGATAGGTAGTCATAGCTCCTGAAGCAAATTAACCCTCTAGTTGACTTGAGTACCACAGACAGCACACAGGCTACTCAAAGCTTGATCAAAAGGTACATTTTAGGTACCAACGGAATCACGCACTGTCAACTTTTTGCGAGCATCCTTGGCGGAGCTTTGACCCAAAGTGGATATTAACTTCTTCGCTTGATTATAGCTTAATCCTGCTCGAAAATCCGTAGTGGAAGATTCTCTGATTTGCTCATACATCGGAACGATAACTCCATCTAGGAGCCCAGCCTCCACATTGACAAGGATTACCCAGCCTCCCAAGGCTCTATATGCTTATCTATAGGTCAATTTTCGAGAACTCTTGCCAGTTGTCTTTCAGCTCATGCAGACCGTAAGCAGCCCTCGGGGACCTGGAAAACTTGGGGCCTATATCACAGGTGACAAAAACATTGAGGAAGACTTCGTATAAACTTAGGGTACCATGGGATTGGCTATTTCTGTCACTGGGGATGAAAACCCCTCAACATCCCGGCCTCCCGAAGGTTCAGTATCACAAAATTCGATACGAGGGGTCAACGATTATAGGCTCACATGATCCGTGGCCGGTCATTCCGTTTCGCGGTAACTGAGTCAGCATTTGACACTACTGCTCCCCATGATGACTAGGACCATATCATCTTCCAGTCTCTAAGAAATAGCATACAGTGTATCATCATCGTAGGCATCTGCCGCACTCACCATGGAACAGGAAGAACGGTCGCTCGATGCTACGGAGACATCTAGCAATACCGTGGACAACGAGTCTCCATCCGCTGACCCAAAACTCTTGATCGACACAACCGAAGGATATGAGGCAAGCGAGAGGAAATTCGGGTAAGTTAGGCTTACACCCTTTCGCAAGCAAGAATTCTAACAGAACTTGGCATAGTATTGTAGCAATCCACGGCCTCGGTGGTCAGGAATGGAGCTCAAGCAAGAGCAACACCTGGCTTCAGGACTTGGCGGCCTATATGAACTGGGAAGTGCGAATCATTCGGTATGCCTATGATGCCGCAAAATTAGCAGAGGCTCCATATCCCGATGAGGCGATTTCGTCTGAGGCCTCTACGCTTCTTCAAAGGGTTAGTGAGCTGAGGAGAGGCCAGCAACATGTTAGTGCACTTGATGAATTCTACAATCGAACGATAACCAACACGAACTCTTTAGCCATTACCATTAGCGTTCTTTGCTCATGACATAGGAGGAATCATCGCCAAAAAGGTTGGTTGGGATGCAATCCATTTCGTTGTATTCATACTAACATGACTTCAGGCTTTGATACTAGCTAGCCGCTATGACAGTGGACATACTGATATTAGCTACTCAACGAAACTTCTGGTATGGAACTCAAAATCCCAGGTTTCTATGAGCTACCATTAATCTCCTGCAGATGTTCTTCGGCTGTCCACACAGGACCCTAGATACACATCAAGACATCGAGATTCTTGCTAACAGGCTTGAAATGTTGAAACCGGCAGCCTCGATAGTGACTAGGCTTAACAGGAAATGTCTCGCGAGGTCAATCATTGGCGTGAACGATTCTTTCCTCAATACCAGAGTCCTGACACGCGCCAACGTTATCAATATCATTTCATCGAAGACAGACGCTACGGAAAGGGTGAGTTAGAAAGTAGGTTTATGTTGCATTGGTAATACTGACTGGCTTACAGGTCTTTGACAAATACACCGCGGCACTCGGAGTTCCTATGGAGAAGGTTCTACTCATTGACAAGTCTCATAAAGAGCTGATTGATGAACCAGAAGCGTATGCCCCGTACGAAGGCTGTCAAACCAAGAGGATTTCATCTTGTAAGTCAACACACAGTGAAATATCGGCGATGACCAAACTTCTGATCTCTCTTCCAGTTCCTTGGCAGGATGATGAATTATCCCGTGTAATGGGAACCATAATGCACCAGGCACCTCCAATATACCCATTCAAGTTCAACACAACCCGTGGATTCGTCTGGATTTCTGAGCACGATACCATGATTAAATGGCTGAAGTCTTGGGGCCTTGGTCTTCTACACATCCACGGCACGTCTGCCATATCTAACGTGGCTCAGCATGTGTATGAAGGGATCATAGATCGTGGAAAGAGCTGGACCTTCCGAGCCATTCTCTACTTCAAATTCGACAAGCACGATATCCGCCGGAATTCTATTGGGGCCATGGCAAACTCCTTCTTGCTCCAGACTCTCAGTCAGATAAGAGAGTCCCCCAACGATAGGATGCCGGACATAGAACCGCCAGACTTTTCAGATTGTTGGACTGATAAAGACGCCTTCTTCTTTTTGGAAAAGCTTATGAAGGATATAACAACCCATGGCGAAATTCACTGGATCATTGATGGGCTAAATCAGTGTGACGATAGCAGTGCTTTGTTCTTGTCGATGGTCTCTGATATGGCCAAGAACTCTGAGCAGCATTTCAAGATTTTGGTGACGACCGTTGATGACAGTCAGATCCGCGAGGCTCTGTCAGGGTTTCCTTCAATCGACTTAAGAGAGCACCCACCGACAACTGAAGTTATGCAGAGCATTGTGCTCGAATTTATGACTGAGCTGTGCCACGCCCGGCCGCAGTATCGCCACGTTGAGCAGGAAATACGGCAATTATTGGATTCCTGTAGTGACGATGACTTGCTGCGCCGCCTCCTACTTGAATGGCTGCTGGTAGCTCCTTGTACGTCGACGAAGTCAGCTGTAGGGCGGGAGATCGCATCTCTTACACCTCTTTCACCTGTCAAGATATTCGAAAGATGCTTGAATGCAGTTCCTGAAGGCTCGCGTCCATGGGCTCGAAGAGTCTTGATGTGGATGTCACTATCATGTCGACCGTTGACTCCTGAAGAACTGGGAAGTGCACTCACCCTCGATACCTCAACAGACCCGGCCCCAGAGCAGGAGACATATGGTGATTCCATTTGGGATATTGAAAATTGCTTTGGGCCTATCATAGTTCAAGAAAATGGACACGTTCAATTTCGTCATCCAGCTGCTCGGGATTTCTTGACGACTGTCAGTGACGCTTCCGACCTGGAACGGCCTTGGTACGCTTGGAATTCTTCGGAAGAGGGCCATCGAAATATCACCGACGCTTGCGTTGGATATCTCAGCTTACCTTCTACCCAAGACAAGATCCTAGCAGCTTGCCGAGCATGCCCTGTCGATCAACGAATATTCGAGAACCCATCAGATATCACATCATACGCGGTCGAATACTGGCCACTACATTATCAACGAGGGTATTTGAAAGTATCTTCAAAATCACAAACTTCCAGCATCGCAAGCTTCTTCAGCGACGATACGGCACTCAAGTGCTGGGATGCAGCCAGATGGTTCCTTTCAAATCCTCATATCAGATCGGATCGACTCTGCCTGTCTCATGTGCCAGTAATTTCATTTATAGGCGACGGAAACTCGGTTGAAAACTGGATCCAGTCTCAAGAACCTGACGAACGCGATATTTCCCAGGCACTGATCGAGGCATCGAGATACGGACATAGCGATGTTGTCAAGTTACTCCTCCAGAAGTCAAGCGCAAAGGCGGATAGTTGCCTCGGAGCTATAATGGCCGCAGCGCGATCGGCTGAACTGGAAACACTGGGCATCTTGATACCGTATGCCGTTGAAGCTCTGCACATAACTCAATGGCCTGGCATGCTCACCTCGAGACTTGCTTATCTCGGTTCAGCCGAGCACTTAAGGGCCATCTTAGGAGCTGGAGCAGACGCGAACTCGACAGATCCAGATTGTTCGCCACCTCTTCACTGCGCCATCGTAAGAGACGAGACTGCGGCTTTCGACACCCTCATAGAGCATGGAGCTGACCCCGCTGCAATCAAATCCAACTGGGTAGACACGCCGCCCATAGTGGTAGCTGGCAAGTATGGCCGAGCGAAGATCATCGACAGGCTGGCCAAAGCAGCACTCATCGATGCACAGGATAATAAGGGCAGGAACGCTCTATGGTATGCGGGAGGTAGAGGTCATCACGCGGTGTTACAAGCACTCGTCAAGGCTGGAGCGAACACAGAAGCCCTCACTGCATGGGTGGGGGATCTTCGGCCTGCTCTGATTCCCATCGCAGGGCTTCCCTACCCAAAGTGCCTCAAGTCAGTACTTGATGCTGGCGTGGATATCAATGAAAAGTTGAGAGAAGCTCACTCATTCCATGCATTGGGCATAGCAGCACGAGCTGGTCACGTTGAAATTTGCCGTATGCTGCTTGACCACGGCACGTGTAAAGAGTTCGATGACGATTCTGCCCTTATCCACGCTACAAGAGCGAATAACATTGAGATTGTGAATATGCTGCTGAAGGAGGGTTACAAAGTCGATGTGCAGCTGGACGATTCTCCTTATCACGGTACTCCTCTCGTGGCGGCTGCTAGAGCAGGCTATCATGACATAGTCACAGCCCTCCTGGAGAAAGGAGCCAGTGTCAACTACTCTGCTCCCAGAAAGATCACGCCTTTGATGTCCGCTGTCCTGGCAAGTCAGGCTACAATAACCAAGAAATTCATTGATGCTGGAGCGGATATGGATGTTATTGGGGGAGCTACCTATAATTGGAGCGCAACACACTTTGCTTACAATAGGCTAGACTGCATGAAGGTTCTTGTGGACGCTGGGGCTGATATCAATTCAATTGGACCCGATGGCTCGCCGTTCTATCTCGCTGCGTATTTTAACTCGACAAAGGTGGTTGAGCTGCTCCTTGAACACAAACCAGATCTTGAGACCCGATGTCCAGAGGGAGACTTTACGGATGCAGGCTATACGGCACTTCATTGTGCAGCATATTACGGCTATAATGAATTGCTTCGGCTATTGTTGGAAGCGGGTGCAGATATTGAGGCGAAAACACCAAAAGATGGAACGCCTCTTATCCTAGCCGTGGCTACCAATAATGAAGAGAGTGTCAAGATCCTGCTGGAGTACAAGCTGGACATAGACGCTGTCGATGTATTCGGAGGCACTGCAATTTTCTGTCTTCCTAATCCTGCAAATTTATCAGTCGTCAGACGCCTGATAAACCGCGGTGCCAGTCTGACACTCCGGAACAAGGAAAAGTATACCCCTCTGGGACGGGCCGTAGTGAACGGAGACCTCCCATTGGCAAGAATGCTCTCTTCGGAGAAGATTGACTTGAACGCGGAGGCTGCTGAGAATGGGACAGCTCTGCACATCGCAACAGAGGAGTGCAACATTGACATGGTCAAAGTGCTTACTGAGAAGGGCGCCAACCCTGATGTCGCCAATTCCTGGATGTACGGTTCGCCACTACAAAGATTGTTTGAGAAATACGATACTCCTACAGAGAACAAGGATATAATTGCTCGGTATCTAATCAATGACGCTGGCGCCGACGTCAATGTTCATGGTGGTAACTTGGGATCAGTCCTGAACGCCGCAATCCTGAGTGGCTCCCTAGACACGATCAAATTCATTCTCGAGAAAGGCGCTGATATTGATTGGCAAGACCTCCAGGGGCGGCGACCGATACACTATGCAGCTTTGAAGAGTGCTGAGCACTTCAGACTACTGCTCGAGGCAACTGGTGAAGATGAAGAGCCTCTTGGCATCAATACCAAAACCAAGTATGGCATGACAGTGCTACATCTCGCTGTAGCAACAGGAAGATCTGATCTTGTGGAGTTGGTGCTCTCTCATACAAGCGGGACGATATCTATTGACGAGCCTGACGATGATGGCTGGACGCCTCTGCTCTGGGCATGTCGCTTCTGTGAGGAGTGGGGCACGCCAAAAGAAATCAGCCCTGAGATCGTGAAGCTTCTCCTAGATCGTGGAGCAGACCCGTCAGTTCGAGGTCGGACCTCTGACGACAGAGAATGGTCGCCACTCAAGATGGCCAGATTCCACGGCGCATCACAAGAAGTGATAGATTTGTTAACGGCAAGTCCTAGTAAGAGAAAGGAGGACGACTGGAAGTCCAAGTTCCATGTTTCCAAGAAGGCAGCGCGAACTACATGGTATTGCGACTTGTGCCTTTTTGTAAGTTTCCCTCGACATCACTCTACCCAGTTCACTAACCTCATTAGCACGTCTATGGCACCGTGTACTACTGTGAGGTTTGCGGGCTCTCGTATGGGTTATGTTTCAAGTGCTATCGTTATAGAGAGGAGTTCCATCCGTATCACGATAAGTGGGAAGAGCGAGGTCCAGAATTTGTTGACGATGATGATGAGGAGGAGGAGGAGAAGGAGGAAGAAGAAGAGGGCGAACCAAAGAGTTCCCCAGGTATTGAGCAGGTGCAGGATGATGATTCCGAGGGAGACTGGTCGAATGATGAAGCTGAGGGAGAGGGTAAATAAAGCTGCATGGAGATTATTCTGTATATTTATGAGTATGTTTCACTTAGAACAAGTAATGACCTGGGTGCTGAAGCAGCATTGCTTGTTGATGAATGCACCCCAGAAACTGCAACCAGACTGGCAACAGAGCATCTTCATCTCAAGATGACCAGTCTCGAGGAGCAAGGAAAAGTCTAACCTAAACTTAGGGTACCAGAATTACCTCGTCTAAAGATGAGACAATTCTATGCTAAGTTTACCTAAATTTATCTAAACTTTGTGATACTTTGAAATAGTAGTCCTATTTTGAGCTTTCTTGCCTTCCTTAGGGCACCTAATGTTTGACGGCTTCCACAGTCGAACAGAGATTTATAGTTGATCCTCCATCTGGAATAGGGCGTCTAAAAGAGGACAAAATGTAATTCATTTAACATTAATCTACTAACAAGATACGTAGGGTAGCCAGTTGAATACTGATATTAAAGCCAGAGGTAAAACCGCATCTGTTACGGACACCTTAGAGTAAGACTAAAAAAAATGCTTAAGAAAAGATAATAAATTAGTACCGCAAGGAGATATAAAGGCTCATCCAGTTATCTCAATACAACTATCTGGGCGCCTAAATGCCAATCGCATCTCCAGTAAGTTTGGGCGTCGAAGATTATTTGCATCCCCTGCAAAAGAAAGATCAACACCGGAGTGTCATAGCGGTGATTTGAAGAACCTTTGACATGTCTCGTATACCTAGTACTGCACCTGACAATATAGTATAAATAACCTCTCGTCTATCAGCGACTACCGCGATTACCTTTCCTCAACGTAAAGTTAATTATAGAACCTAGCTACGAGCCGTCCCAGCAAACTCTATGTCATCTAGGGGAAATATGCTATACGATTCAACTAGTGGATATCCAGCGCTAAACTACCGAGTCAAGATAGACACTAACATAACATTGCCTTACAATAGTTCCTAGCATTCTAGTCAAAGCGTAGATCATTAGGTCGAAGCGATCTTCTAGAACTTCCTAGTGGAGATCGGCATTGCCTTGCCGACATCTAAAATTAGTCCTACGGTCTAGCCTTGGCGGGTAAATTGCAAATTTCACGGGATCTGCATTGAAATCAAGCCAACATCATTGGCCAGTTTGTTTACGAGCCCTGAATTTTGGGGCACTCCACTTGGGTAGGGCTCGTTCAGACTCGTTCGAGCTCGTATCTCCCGCTGTCTCGACCTGGGTCCTAGTCATGCGGAATGCCCGACGGACATTCTAGGCTGGATTTATGCATAAGTTTTACACTTTTGGGAGCCAGGTTCTCGTATTCTCTAATTCTGCCCCATAAGTGAAACATCGTCTGCTGGGTCATTGTGCTTGGACTCACGATGAAAATGTTGTATAAGATGGCGAGAGACAGGCTGCCATTTGTTTTGTAGCACATCAATACATTCGTTCAATTTATTTCTGCTCATCATGAAAGGCTCAACCACTCTCGCTTTTGCGCTCGCTCAATTTAGTGCTGCTTCGCAGCTTGTGTGGCCTTCAAAATGGGACGAGGTTGAAGATCTTCTGTACATGCAGGGAGGATACAACAAGAGAGGTCTCGCTGATGGTAAGAAACCCGCTATTAATTCCATCGTCCCAAGCCAAGACTGACAATCACCAGCGCTAAGAACTTGCACGTTTGGAAGCAATAATCCTGGACAACAAAACACGGCCGAATGGCTCCGAACAGCCTTCCACGATGTCATCACACACGATGCCAAAGCAGGAACAGGTGGCCTGGATGCTTCAATCTACTGGGAGTCTTCTCGACCTGAGAACCCCGGTCTGGCCTTCAACAACACCTTCAGCTTCTTCCACGGCTTCTACAACCCGCGCGCCAGCGCTTCTGACCTCACAGCCCTCGGCACAGTGCTCGCCGTCGGAGCTTGCGAGGGTCCCAACATTCCTTTCCGTGCTGGCCGCGTCGATGCTTTTAAGGCTGGTCCACCGGGTGTCCCTGAGCCTTCCACCAGCTTGAAGGATACCTTCTCTGCCTTCACCAAGGCCGGCTTCACTAAAGAGGACATGACTGCTATGGTTGCTTGCGGTCATGCCATCGGCGGCGTGCACAGCGTTGACTTCCCCGAGATTGTCGAGATCAAGGCTGATCCCAACAACGATACTTCCGTGCCTTTCCAGAAGGACATTTCTTCTTTCCATAATGGCATTGTTACTGAATACTTGGCCGGCACGTCCAAGAACCCTCTGGTTGCTGCAAAGAACGCGACCTTCCGCTCTGATAAGAGGATCTTCGATAACGACAAGGCTACCATGAAGAAGCTCTCGACCAAGGCTGGCTTCAATAGCATGTGTGCTGATATCCTTACCCGCATGATCGATACCGTCCCCAAAAGTGTGCAGCTCACCCCCGTCCTCGAGGCTTACGATGTCCGCCCTTACATCACCGAGTTGTCTCTTAAGAGCAAAGGAAAGATTCATTGGACGGGCTCAGTCAGAGTCAAACTCACGAACAACATTCGTAGCAACAATGACCTCGCTATCAACCTCATCTACGCTGGCCGAGACGGCAAGAAGGTCACTGTACCTACGCAGCAGGTGACTTTCCAGGGTGGTACTTCTAACGGTGCCGGTCAGCTCTTTGCGAACTTCGAGTACGATACCACGATTGACGCCAAGAATGGTATCACCAAGTTCTGGATCCAGGAGATCAAGCCCTCCACCAAGGCCACTTTCACCCACGATAACCAGAAGACCGGTGGTTACAAGGTTGACGACACTGTTCTCTACCAGCTCCAGCAGTCCTGCGCCGTGCTCGAGTCGCTCCCCAACGCACCTCTCGTTGTCACAGCCATGGTACGCGACGCCCGTGCCAAGGACCCCTTGACCCTCCGCGTCGCCCATAAGAAACCCGTCAAGGGCTCTATGGTTCCCAAATTCCAGACTGAGATCACCAACTTCAAGGCCACTGGCAAGAAATCCGCCGGCTTCACTGCGTTCCAGGCCAAGACCAAGTTCGAGGAGCAGAGCACTTACTTTGACATCGTCTTGGGTGGCAAGCCTGCTTCGGGTGTTCAGTTCCTTTCTTCTCAGGCTATGCCTGATAAGTGTTCATAAGCGTATCATCCTGTAATATTTAGATATAGACTTGCATTTGGGTTTAGCATAGCGAATCGAGACTTTCATAATGAATCGACTTAATTACTTGCACTTGGCGTTATCTCCGTACATAATTGAGATCAACCATCCTCGCCCTTCCAACATAGTGAGAAAAATAACAGACTGATCTGGCTGTGGTTGGTCTACAAACGCGCTCGTGAGGAGAAATAGCCCTGCTTTTGGAGCAAGCCAACAACCTCATCTGCAATGCCCCATGACAGCTCAAGACCTCTACCACCAACACCATATGCATGAACAACGACACCTGGCTTGAGACGCTCCAGTTCTAGGCGAAGGCCACCCTCGCGTGCTGGCCGACGACCAACGATATCCCTGACAACATCAAAGCGATCGGACTCCTTGGTGTTAGCAGAAACAGGACCTTCGCGGTCGAAAGGGAACCACTTTGCTGCATTTTTCAGCAGAGTCTGTCTTGTCTCAGTTGAAGGGTAAGGGTCCCAGTTATGGGGCTGTTTGGTGCCTCCAATGATAGTTCCGCCTTCTAAAGGTCGAGGAATAGCGAATGACCATGACCCATCCGAGTTCTGGCGTGTTATGGTCTTGGAAATCGGATTCCGCACAAGACATGTCTGGCCTGAAATACATCAGTGATAGAATCGCCGTCGCTCCAGTTTCTTGTCACTTACCACGGATGGGGAATACTTTCGGATCGCCGAAGCCCATGCCCGAGCAGTTGATCACAACAGACACAGAGGCTTCAATCGAGAAAACCTCTTCTAGCGATGCAAGTGTGTATTGCCTTACATGGCCTCCTCTGTTCTGAAATCTGCGCTGCAAAAATGAAGCATACAAAGGACTATTGAGAGAGTATGTCCGGTAACGAAAACCCAGTTGCAGGGAGTCACCCATAGCACTCAACTCACTGCTGCTGAATAACTCAAAGCTCGATTCGAGGTGAGCATAGACCGATTTTGATACATCCTGGGTGACATCGACATATTCAGGCGCTGGGTTTTCGAAAAACTCTTCTCCTGGCATGAATTCAACACCAGCGGCGAATTTGTCTTTCTCAGACCAACTGTCAAGAGTATCATATGTCTTCTTCGCCCATACGGCTTCTTGGAGTAGCTGGGGAGTGTTCCCTGGGCATGGTCGATAATGTGCGCCGGCCCATGGTGTAGCGTAGTTGATGGACGTTTCGTTGGGGAAGTCTCGTGCGACAATGACGATGGACGGTGGGCTTTTCTGTGTAAGAGTTTGTTCTTGGACGCGAAGGGCTGTGGATAGTCCTATGACACCAGCGCTATGGGTTGCAGTTAGTAGTCTTTCTCAGCGGATTGTTTGCTGAAGGGGAAAGCAATAGCTTCCAAGTCTAGCACAGTACTCGACGCACCCGACGATGACAATAGTTTCACCTTGACGAGGCATTCTGGACGAGCAGAAGTAGATAATAATTGGAACAAGTACACAAAGTTATTTGAGTTAGAATGGAATAATTGGAGGACGAGCTAGTGAGTGCTCTTATAGAAAGAGGAAATTGTTACAGGTTTATCCTCTCGAGTAGGTCGGGAGAAGCCGGTATCATACCTCGCTCGTATGAGTCGTCTTATCAGTATTTCCAGGGTCCACGTCATGATTCTCAGTATATATTACATTTTCTGTCAGATTTCCACTGCATTGCCGAAGCCATTTCAAGGACGCCACTTGGTAGTCAAAACGAGTGCATCTGAAGCGATGGAGGGAGGTGTCCGTCGAGACTTGATTGGGCATTGACTTGCATTAGTCTCACGGAGATCCACCTCCATTCTTCTTTGGCAGTGGAGACTGCGGGGAGGTCTATCACATATTCATCCTGGCATCTTGTTGGGCAGATGCATTCAAGTTGAATTTTCAGTATGGTATCAATGAAAATGCCCCCCCGACCTCTCTCCGAACATCGGAGATTCTCTTACCTAGTTACTTTATAAGTAACTGTCTCCATGTTGGATCGACCCAACCTCCAAACAGATACTGTCCCATCTTAGATCACTCTGTTCAAGTCCTTCACTAACATCATTCATCATGCCTCTCCGAACCGGCGTTCTGACCACTGATGCACCTGCACCCAGTCCCCATCTCTCTCAGGCCATTATCCATAATGGAACAGTCTACTGCTCAGGCTCGTTCGGTATGGATCCCCAGACTCGACAACTGGCTGAGGGGCCCTACCATCAAACCGTATGTCCCCTTTATATCCCCGAAGATAAGAGCACAGTCTGTGCCCTAACACTAAGAGTAGGCGGGTGCTCTCAAGAACCTAGACGCTATTCTCAACAAAGCGGGAACAAGTCTTCACAATGCTTTGAAAGTCACCATCTTTATATTGGACATGGATCACTATGCTGAAGTCAACAAAGCATATCTCGAGTTTTTCACTTCAGATCCCAAGCCAGTAAGTCACATACTTGCCTCAAATGTCGACATAGTACTGACAATGACCCTTAGAGTCGAACATGCGTCGCTGTTGCTCAGCTTCCCCTGAAGGGCGCTCATGTGGAGATGGAAGCTATCGCTGCTATTCCTGAGAAGTCTAGCAAGCTTTGATAATCCCAGTTTTGCTTATTTAACAAATTAATATGAGATTGATTCATTTATCTTTTGACACCTAGTTGCTGTAATGATAGAAAATGCCAGACTTCTTTGACGAGCTATGATAGGTTACTTCAGTAGACTCGTAAGCTCAATAGAACTACAAGAGTCAAGACGTGAAACAAGCGAGGTCCTCGTGTAATACTGGAGGAAGACTGCGTCAGTGTCTTCCAGGCGTGGTCAGGCCCTGTGATAACAATTGACCATAAATTATCCTTAGTGTCCTCGAATTCCTAAATACGCTCACCAACGGCGGTTCAGCAACTGACCCCGTGGTCGGAGACGTATCCGCGAAGCTTACCTGGAGCACTGATAAGAGCAGCGATCTAGAATAGTAAACCTAAGTAATGGGGTAGCCATTGAATCCACTCCGGCAGAAAACTCTCGGAGCGGAGAGACACCGATCGACTTCACTTTGTCTTCTAGACTTCTCAATACATCAAAGCGCCCCTGGCAGCTATAAGATAGTCGGAATTCTACTAGTCAGCCACAAAGCCTAGGTACCAAATGGAGGTACACCTCCGTTGAAACACCAAACTCTCAGGAGTAAACATTGCCGCTGCTGATGGCAAAACCCTTGAGCTCTCCCCTTCCAAGAACACCACCGTATCTCCTGGGTGCCCTCATTTCATACTTGATCGCTTGGCACAGGGAGCGCAAAACGGAGAGAGGGTGGCACATAAGCGTTGCGACCCTCTTCGCAATAGTCGGTTTCATTATCAGTGCTGCGACTATCAATATCCCCGCTCGTTATGCTGCATCGTTCTTGTACATCTGCGGCTGCTTTGGAGCAAACGCGGCTTTATACAGCTGGGCTGCGTCTTCAGTTGGTCAGACACCAACGAAGAAGGCTTGTGCAACGGCTATCATCAATGTCACCGGCCAGCTTGGAACCATCTGGAGCCCTTACTTCTTCGCTTCGAATGATGAGCCAAGGTATACTAGGGCGATGATTCTTCTTTTGGCGTTTGCTGTATTGGAAATCTGCGTTTGCTTCTTGTTGAAGTTTATTCTTCAAAGGGCTAATAAGAAGATGATTGTCGAGTATGAAGGAACTGGAAGAATCCCGACACTATTCACTCTTTAATCTTTTCCAATATGTTCAGGCTAGATAATGGATAGTTTTAGATCAGATAAACAGGCAGTATCTGATTCGTCTTCAATGGATAGCGTTTTGATATATGGTTCCTAATCCATGCATAGATTTATGATAATTTGCGGTATAGACTTGCTTGAGACTGAAATATACCGTATCGGGAAATATTTGAGTTGTCGGATCGCGTGCGACGCCGGTTTCCAATGTCGCGGAGCCGCAGGAATAGAGTTCACTAGCGATATACGCAAAGTGGATTTTGCATGTCGGCTTGTGCCCGAAGCTGCAAACAATTTTGCTGCTTACATGAACCATCTCAACAGGTCCGAGATCACAGTTATTGATTTGATAGAAACAGAGGAAACATGATATTGCGACACCAACAGCGGACTGCGATGGATTGACAGAGATATATCGGTAGAATTAGGTAAGATTATAAAAAATATATGTCTATCTTGTCCCTTCTAGATTCACTCTCACGACGGGCATCGATCGTGAGTCCTAAAATGTGGCGTTCCCTATTGAGTTAAAATTGCGGCTTTGCGGCATCTAATGCGGCGCATCGTGCAACTCCCAGCGGCTCGGATCCGAATCCTTGACATATCGAACAGGCAATCGACCTATCGCTACACAATAACCTAAGCACGCAATCGTTCCCCACGTTGTCGCAACAAAGGTCAGCGTAACAATCGAGCGCAAATCATCACGAAAAGGGCGATTCGTGAGTCAGTGTAATCAATTTAGAAGTATGGAGTCGATCTGATGTGATTTGATAGTGGTCTCATATCTGATAATCGTCCAGGATAAAGCCAAGCAATTCCCGCATGTAGATCACTCGGTTGTATCCGCTCTTCATTCCAGTTCGTTATCTTTCACTCTGCAGATATGGGTGTCGCAGAAGATTCAAAGGACCTTTCTAGGGTTCAAAGTCGGGAGAAGGAGGGAGATACTGCTATTGTCTCTGAGAAATATGCTGATGTTACGCTTCGCCTCGTTGAAGATTATGGTGATCAATTTGGACCTCTGACTCCCGAGAAGGAGAAGAAGCTGCGAAGAAAGCTTTACTGGCACGTGATGGGACTCTTATCAGCGATCAATCTGCTTCTATTCGTATGTTTACCAGGGTCTCCCATTTTGGATTTACTGACAAATGCAGATTGACAAATCAACTCTCGGATATGCTGCTATTCTGGGTCTTTTCGAAGAAACGGGTATCAACAAAGCTCAATACAACAATCTGGGAACATTCTTCTATGTTGGTATGTTATAGCTACTCTATCACCTCTCCAAGCCAGAACCTTTCTCACACTATCACAGGATACCTTGCTGCACAATGGCCTGGTCACTATCTCATGCAGCGGCTCCCCTTTGGTAAATTCGTTGCCGGACTAGTCTTCATGTGGGGAGCTACCATCCTTCTTCACTGCGTTGCAACCAAGTACGCAGGTCTTGTCGTTCTTCGAATCGCTCTCGGTGCTGCCGAATCGGTAGTCGTGCCGGCAATGGAGATGACAATCGGCATGTTCTTCAACCGCCACGAACAATCATTCCTTCAACCTTTCCTCTGGGTCACATCGGCTTTGGCACCAGTCTGCGCTGCTTTCATCTCCTACGGTCTTCTCTGGAGTCATAGCGCAGTCCTCCCCTGGAAGCTTTTTATGATTGTTACTGGAGGCCTTTCCGTTGTGTTGTCTGTGTTTGTTTGGTTCTTCTACCCAAATAACCCAGCTGAGGCTAGGTTCTTGACGCTGGAAGAAAAGGTTCACTCCATTAAGAGGGTGCACGAGTCGAGTCAGAGTTCCATCGAACAGAAGCAGTTCAAGAAGACACAGTTTCAGGAGACACTTCGGGATCCAGTTTCGTGGCTGTTTGCTCTCCAGGCTTTTACCCTTATGATGTCCAACAACTTGACATATGGACAGCAGAATCTCATCACGACAGCTCTCGGTGTCGATGCTCTGGGCTCAACCCTTGTTGCGGCAGCTGGCGGTGGTTTTGGAGTCGCGGTTTGTCTTGCTGGAACTTTTGCACTAAAGTGGTGGCCTTCCAATCTCGCTCTTCACGGCCTTGTCTGGTGTATACCTGCTGTTGCCGGCGGTATCGGAATGGTCGCCATCAACTGGAACGAGAAACTTGGCATGCTTGCATGCCTCCTCCTCGCAGGCCATACCTACGGAAACACTTACATCATTGCCCTGGGCTGGGCAACATCTAGTGCCGCTGGCTATACCAAGAAGCTTACCCGCAACGTCATGTTCATGGTCGGCTATAGTGTTGCAAACTTGATTTCACCGCAAATCTGGGTTCCAAAGGATGCTCCCAGATATTACGGTGCTTGGATCTCAATGATTCTTATCAGCTGGGTGGGAACCCCGGCGATTTTGTTCGTCATTCAGTTGATTCTTAAGAAGAGGAACAAGGAGCGCAAGGAGTGGGCGGCTAGTTTGAGCGAAGAGGAGAAACTTGCACATGAGTTTGGTGAGGTTGAGCAGTTGGATGAGAATGGCCAGATTGTTCGAAGAAAGGTCGAGATCGCTCTTCTCGATCTGACTGATCTTGAGAACAAGTTCTACATCTATCCTATCTAGGGTAGCGGGATTAAGTCTAGTTACGGTCATGCTTAGGTTTATTTTAGCAAAGAAAGAGTTGCCTCCGATCGCGGACCTGTCTGGTGTCACAAAAGAATCTATTGTTAATTGAGATTTACCAGGTTCAGGTTTCTTCTAAACACTATTTGCCGGAGTTTGCACATAAGAATCTCAACTGCCTGGCAGGAAAGGTTCTAGAACATTCACTCCAGATCGATAAAGACTACGCGGCCTTAGAAGAAAAAGTCGAGATCTATCGGCAATAACTTCGGCTAACCCAAAGTGAAGCAATCTTCTCTCACAGGAAAGCGACTAAAAAAAGACGAAGAGGCGCACATGACTGACTCAAGCTGAATCCAAGTCAGGGGTATCCCCTGCACTAGATCTAAGACTCCCCATCCCACTCGCATGGAAACACCGATAAGCGCAGTGTTCGGTCCACGTGTCGCTTCTGTCAGAATCATTAGCTCGTGGCGGTGGCGGTCGCGAATGGTGAGACTATTCCTGATATAAGCTTTCTACCCGCCGACTAGCTTCAGAAGCGGCTTTAGAACACTCAGATTGGGAAATCGTTTCGGGGCCTTCTCCGTTCGTGGCTGGGAAATTCGATAGTGAATCTGCTTCATGGCTTACCCCTGTAATTTTGGAAATGACGATGGGCTGACGTGGTGCTGGCCTCGAACTTAATGAATCGTGATGGGATTGTGAGATCAGGATCGTGACACTTTGAGTTTGCGGAGAGTTTAATGGTAATTTGACCACTCTCTACGGATAAATATAAGTCATTAAACTCAGATTTCAGATGATGTTTATGAAACTCTGTTTAAACTCAGACATAAAAAAAGGGGTTCAGCCGTTGAGAACCTTATCGTGACATCGTCCTCGTCCCACTAGAAAAAACCATGTTGGTAACGGTCCAAACTCCCGGCAGTCTGGTTACTCTAGCACGTCGTCACTATTACCCTCTCATTGGTCTCTAGTCCAGGCCCAGACCTACCGTTCAGCTAAGAGACGAGATGAAATCTAGGGTCGTCCCACTACACGTTGCCTCTATCCCCAAACGGGTATATTTCACCGTCTCCAAATAATTCTTCCGGCGCTATCTTCCGTCACGGCCGAGTCCCCTGGGCTGAATCGAACATTTCATTCGACCGTTTTGCATCTTTTGTTGTCTAGCCTTTGTATGAAATCGATAGTCTCTTAAATGCCATGTTCAGCTGCTTGTAGGCCGGCACTACTCTCAGGGTGTCGTAAGACTCTGGGCTAGGAGCCATAATAAACTGGTCAAAGAGCCCACTAAGGTCATCATAAGCTATCCTAAACTCTTCTAAGTATTTCTGTCACTTAGGATGAAGGCTCTGCAATGCCCAAGACTACTTAGTCTGACGGGCGAGCCGAGTACTTCTAGACTGGGCGAAACTCATGGCATTTTTCATAACCGAGAAGCTGGTGGCCTCTGGGGCTGGTATCAGATAAGAGACGGGATGTTATATCAGTGTATGTAGCCCCTGTAGAATACAAGGTCTGACCACGTACTTTTGTCCCTCCCCCGCGTCCGTAACCTTTCGTGCTGTTGCGTTGAATCACGGCTCGACATGGCCAGATTGTCTGCCTGGCTACTGCTCCCGCTCGTCTGTGGGAGCAGTCTTGCAAAAGAAGGTTCTGTTGCCCCTGCTTTCGTTGATTCTTCCTCCAGCCATTCCACTCGTTTTGCTTCCCTTCATGACACTCCTTTGAACGGCGATGTTCCCGTTGCCCTCGGCGGTTCTTCGTCGTTCACTCCCCAAGTCAACCCGCTTGTTAAGAGATCGTCGGCATGCAAGCCAAGACAGCCCCAGGGTGGTATTGGTGTTGGAGCTCCGATCTCGACTGCGAGTGGAACCTCTACCACGGCTGCTTCCGAGACATCCTCTGGGACATATTCTGCATCTAAGTCAGAGACTACCTCTATCGTTGGAAGTGTCTCTTTGTCTGAGACCTCATCGACCATTGAGGTTACACTCACTTCTGGCACCTCGTTGGGGCTTGCTTCAGAGACATCGGTGACTTCTGCCGACGGCGACAACCACTCTTCATCAACTGAAGTGGCAGCGCATGATGCTCCAACATCTACAATATCCGATGCCGACGCAACTTCGACAGATGCAATTGGCGCCAAGTCAGCCACAGTCGCATCCGACGCCACGACTACCGGCCTGACGACTGTGAGCCCCACTACCACCGATACTGTTTCAGCCTCATCAATTGATCCAAGTGCTGCTTCCGACTCTGCCTCAACTTCATCTCTGGAGTCAAGCGCTGACTCTGATTCGACGAGTGGCTCCGCCACCAGCAACGTCGATCCTACCTTGACCTCTTCAGTCTATTCAAGCGCAACTTCGGGCGAGACCTCAGCCTCTGACAATGTCGCGTCGTCTTCTGAGTCAAGCGCTGGTTCAGGAACGACTTCTGGCTCTGCCACAAGCGATGTCTCTACTACCTTTACCGCTTCGCTTGAGTCGAGCGCAACATCGGACGTGCCTTCTGGCTCCTTGACAGCGAGCGATACCTCAACCTCTGGGGACCTCACCCCATCGTCCGAGTCCAGCGCTACCCTGATCTCCTCTGAGACGAGCGAGACTCTCACATCGTCTGGAACTCAAACTTCCAAGGCATCGCACTCTTTGACCACCGAATTTTCTTCTTCCTTCACTTCTTCACAACAAACATCAGAGAGCGTGGTTTCAACAACAACTGACTCGCCTCTAGTACTCACTGTTGCCGCTGACGGAAGCGGCGACTACACTGCCATCAACGATGCTATCAAGGCAGCCCAGACAAGTGGTTACCCAACCGTGACAGTTCTTGCAGGCACCTACACCGAAAACGTCGTCATCCAGGCTACACCCACCGTAACCATTGTCGGTGAGGTTTCCAACAAGCGCGACGTATCCTCTCCTCCCCAGGTTGTCATCGACAACGGTGGAAAGGCCAATCCTCCAAACGCCAGCCCTGCACTCTCTTTCTCAACGGCGGGTGCTGCTGGTATCACGTGGAAGAACATCAAGTTCTCCAACACTCAGGCTGGAGGTTCAGGCGGAGCTGTCTTTCTCAGAGGCAGCAAGAATGCCTTCTACAACTGCCAATTTTACGCTGCCGGTATCGCTGCCATCACTGGCTCTTACGCCTCTGCCATCGTCGCCAACTCGTACATTGAGGCCGCTGACAAGGTCCTCTACAACTATCCTTCACTCTACCTATACGGGACCACGGTCACAGCTACTAACAGCAACGGTATCATTGTCTACAACAAGGGCGCTCTCGCTGGAAGCACGCTCTACAACTCGACTGTCGTCTTCGATACCTGTGATATCAGCCAGAAGAGTGGATCAACCAACACCCGCGTCTACCTCGCCGCGGGCAACGGTGATGGTTCCGTCGCTGTCTTCCGTGATACGAGCATTGGAAGCTTCATCGCTGCTACTGGTGTCTACGTTGATACCAAGACACAGTCTAAGCTGAACAGCTACGTCGAGTTCGGCACTACTGGAGACGGAAGCTACTCCAACCATGTGGCGGATCGCTCCAAGTATGTGACTCTGGTTACAGACCCCAAGGACCTTTCTCCTTACGAGATCTCTGCCCTTTTCAAGAGCGCCTACCCAAGCGTCGCGGTTTCTTCCCTCGATTGGATTGACCAGAGTGTTTTGAGCGCTATTCAGGCCAGCAACGCCAAGGACTTCAAGCAGGATGTTGAGACCACCACTTCGGCCGCCCCTACGACTTCGGAATCTTCCTCTGCGACATCCGAATCAGCTACAACTACATCGGACTCCAAGAAGACCACTTCTGAGTCGGTCACAAAAGCCGCTGACCCTGTGACCACAACCTCCGACGCTTTGTCAAAGGCCACATCTGCAACAAGCACCACGGAGGAATCTACTTCCGCCGCACCTACAACATCCTCATGCTCGCTGCCTTCTTCTGTTCCCAGCACGGCTCTTGTCGTCGGTCCTAAGAGCAACCCTTGTGCCTCTTACGACACTGTCGCGTCCGCAGTCGCAGCCCTTCCTGCTGATGAGACCACCCAATACATCTACATCCTTGCTGGCACATATCAAGGACAGGTCTCAGTCGTCCGTGTCGGTGCTACTATCTTCCGCGGTGAGACCACCGACGGTTCTTCACCCAAGAACAATAAGGTCACCATCACTGCCAGAAACGCTGTCTTGTCAAGCAGTGGTGGCTCATTGGGTACCGCGACATTCGCTGCCAGCAAGTACGAAGCCAAGCTTGTGTCTTTCTACAACATCAACTTCGAGAACTCCTTCGACCCTACGACCAACAATATCGCCCTTGCTGTGTACGCCAAGGGAACAAAGGTTGCCTTCTATGGCTGCGATATTGACTCGTCTCAAGGAACTCTGTACCTGGACTACGGAAACTTCTTCTTCAGTCACTCAAAGATCTCAGGAACCACTGATTTCATCTGGGGACAAGGCGCTGGTTATATCTACAACTCGGTCATTGTTTCTAGGGGATCTACTACTGGCCAATCTATCGCCGCCTACAAGTACCAAGGCCAATACGGCGGCTCAAGACTCGTGTGCGACCTCTGCGCGGTCGTCCCTGAGTCAAGCTCTGTTCCTGAGGGAAGCACATACCTTGGCCGCGATTATAGCACAAATTCCAACGTCGCTTTTGTCAACTCGTTCCTTGACGGGCATATCGCAGGCGCTGGTTGGAAGATTGCTTCTCCCAGCACTTTCACCGGCAGTTTCACTGAGGGTAACAACACTGGTCCTGGCTGGGATTCTTCTGCTCGTGTCTCTGCTGCAAAGATCGCCAGCGATACCTCTTCCTTCAGTGCTGCCGGTATCTTAGGTAGCGATTCTTGGATTGATAAGGCTGCCATTGCACCCTTCCAGGGATGGCCTGACTCTGTGTACGGCAAAGACGCTGCTAGCACCACAACTACTTCAGCTGCGACTACAGCCTCCAGCACTACAAGCGCTACTGCTGTTGGTGCTACATTGACTGTTGCTCCCTCTCCCACTGGAAACGAGTACAAGACTGTGGCCTCTGCCCTCGCTGCCATTCCCGACGACGGCGATGACTACACCATCTTTGTCAAGGCCGGTTCCTACAACGAGCAGCTTACTCTCACTCGCTCTAGCGGTCATGTTACTATTCGTGGTGAGACAAGCTTCGAGAATGATTTCACACAGAACGAGGTCCTCATCTGGTTCAAGCTGGGCTACTCAACTGGTGCATCCCGCAACGAAGAGACTCCCGTTCTCTTCTGGAAGACCACTTCAGCTTCTTCTGGTCTTTCGCTGTATAATCTCAACTTCACCAACACCTATCCTCAGACTAGCGATACAGCTGCTCTCGCTGCTGACTTCTTTGGTAACATGGCTGCATACGGATGTGCTTTCGATGGCTTCCAGGATACTCTACTTGTCAACCAAGGCGTTCAGGTCTTCTCCAACTCATATATCGCCGGATCCGTGGATTTTAGTAGGTTCTTTTCTTTTCTGTTACTCTGTTACTGTTTATACTCACAACTTTTAGTCTGGGGCTACAGTAAGGCTTTCTTTCACGGGTGTTATATCGCGTCTAACACCGCCAATGCCTACATCACTGCCAACAACCGCAAGAGTTCTTCTTGGGCCGGTGGCTTCGTTTTCGATAAGTGCAAGGTCACATACACTGATAGCTACGGATCTAATTTCGGCACGACTTCACTTGGTCGCCCTTGGTCTCAATATGCCCTTGTGGTGTACATGAATTCCTTCCTCGACAAGCACATCTCTCCACAGGGTTGGGCCACTTGGTCTTCAAGCAACCCCCAGACATCGGTAAGTAAGAGTTTAAAGATAGTAAAAGAAGTTCAGAGAAGCTTAAAGGAGCTTAGAGGAGCTTAGAGGAGCTTAGAGGAGCTTAGAGGAGCTTAGAGGAGCTTAGAGGAGCTTAGAGGAGCTTAGAGGAGCTTAAAGGAGCTTAGAGGAGCTTAGAGGAGCTTAGAGGAGCTTAGAGGAGCTTAGAGGAGCTTAGAGGAGCTTAGAGGAGCTTAGAGGAGCTTAAGGGACTTTAGGGGACTTTAGGGGACTTTAGGGGAGCTTAGAGGAGACTCTTCTCAGTTTAACCATACGGCTTGCTAACAATTTCCTTTCTAGAACGTGCTTTTCGGAGAGTTCAACAACACTGGCCCCGGAAACTGGACCTCGTCTAGAGCCAGCTTCGCCACAAAGCTCACCGAGTCACAGGCTGCTGCCTACTCCCTTGGGTCGTTCATTGGAAGTACCAGCTGGCTTGACATGAAGGCATACAACCTTGCCCCTAGCTACGCCATCGATGGCTCTGACGCAGCCACCGATCCTGAGACCGACACTTGGCCGGTGCATCCTTCAGACGGCACTACTCCTCCCAAGGGTGCTGTCACTGTGTCCGTCGGCGGAGAAGAGTCAGGCTCCTACTCCACTCTCACCGATGCTCTCAAGAGTCTCCCCAAGGACTCGACACCTCAGACCATCTTCATCTATGCCGGAACATATGAGGAACAGGTCCCTGCAATCAACCGGCCGGGACCTGTCACCATCATTGGTTACACTGAGAGCGACCCCGGAAAGACGTACGCTACCAACCAGGTCACCATCACCCAAGCCAAGGGTCTCTCGGTTGCTGGTACCATCCCCGCTGGTCGTAGTAACGCAGATACAGCTACTATCGCCACAGCCAGCACTAAGATCGCTTTTTACAACGTCAAATTTGTCAACTCTGATAACTTGGATGGTGCGACACCCAGCTATGTTACTCTCGCTGCCAGTATCTACGGAAACGACATCGGTTTCTATGGCTGCTCCTTCATCGGCTGGCAGGACACTCTCCTTAACGGCGCGACAAATGGTTACCAGTACTACGAAAGCTCGTACATAGAAGGAGCGATTGATTTCATCTGGGGATATAGCAAAGCCTACTTCAAGGGTTGTACACTGGCTGCCAAGCGTGCAAAGTCTGCCATCACAGCACAGAGCCGTAGCAGCGCGAGCGCGATCGGAGGTTACATCTTTGACCAGTGTCTTTTCACTGAAGCTGCTTCAGCTACTGTGGACCTTCAGGGACAGGTCTATCTTGGTCGACCTTATAGCGCATACGCTCTTGTGGTCGTCAAGAACAGTTACTTGGACAGCATCATTCAGCCTGCGGGTTGGAAGATCTGGTCTACAACAGATCCTCGCACTGATCACATCACCTTTGCTGAGTATAATAACGATGGTCCCGGAAGCTGGGAGAAGAACACAGCAGCCCGAGAGGCCTTTGGCTTCGCTACACTTCTGACATCGGATACCTACTCTCTCGAGTCTGTTATGGACAGCACTGACTGGATTGACATGACCTACTGGGACACCATCACAACGCCTCAGCCTAGCACTGTCACACCCACTCCTGTTCCCACTGGTCCCTACAGCGGAAAGACTCCCCCTGCTGGTGCCTACATTGTCTCCAAGGACCCTATCGATGGAGTCACGACTTATGATACCATCCAGGCTGCCATCGATGCTCTGCCTCTTTCCACCAAGGTCACTCCCACCGTGTTTATCTATCCCGGCACATACAAGGAACAGATCGTCCTCAGCCGACCTGGAACCACATTCTTCATCGGTTACTCTGAGTCTCCTGAGGATAACTCCAAGAACCAGGTCACTATCACCTACGATAAGGGCATTGACACTCAGGCTGAAGCCTCCAACTCCGACTCGGCTACCTTTTACTCCACAGGTAACTACTTCCAGGCTGTCAACATCAACTTTGCCAATACTTTCGGCACCACCGCCAAGTAAGTCTCAACCACCCATAGGAACTCCACATCCACTAACAGACATACAGCTACGCCAGTCTTGGTTTCGCAGTCAAGAGCAGCAAGTTTGCCTCGCTCTATGGCTGCCAGGTCTATGGTAACCAGGATGCTCTGCTCATCAACGGTAATCTTTTCGCATACAACTCTTTATTCACAGGAAACATCGATATGATTTGGGGATCTGGAGCTGGATACTTCCTCAAGTCTGCCATCTCACCCAACAGAGACGGCATCGCCTTGACGGCGAACAAGAAGGGTACCAACACTGGACCTTCTTGGGGCTTTGTTTTCGATCAGTGCACAGTCTCCCCTGCTGGTGGCGCTTCTTACTCCAATATCTACCTCGGTCGACCTTGGGATCAATACGCTCGCGTTGCCTACATCGAGTCTGAGCTGGATTCTTGTATCGCTGCTGCAGGTTGGCAAGCCTGGACCAAGGCTGATCCCCGAACAGCCAATGTCATCTTTGGCGAGTTCGACAACTCTGGTCCTGGATCTTCCACTAGCCAGCGTGCTTCTTTCGCCAAGCAGCTCTCTGGCGAGGACGTTGCACAGTTTGAGTTGGGCACCTTCTTCACTTCCACGGCCTGGATCAACATGACACTCGTTGACGCGACGCCTTTTGATGCGGGTATCGTTGCTACTCAGACTTACAGCTCCACAACTGTCTACACCACACAAACTGTGACAACATCTCAGACAGCTTTGGTCACAACCACCGGAGCCGATGTGATTGTTACAGAGAAGTCTACTTCTACTCTTGATGTGGGAACCACCATCACACCTGATCCTACTACCAAGACCAACACTGAGAAGAGCACAACCACTCAGACTCAGCAGATTACTCAAGGTGACAGCGTGGTCACTGTCAAGTCGACTGACATTGTGGACGTTGGCAAGACTGTCACTCCTGCTGACGTTACCAAGACTTCTACCAACGTTGTTGCCGCGACTGTCACTTCTTGGATCACAACTTCTGCCAAGGCTGTCACTACGACTGTATCTACTACTGCAGTCACAGTTACTCCCAAGTCAGTGACTCAGGAAGAGACCGACTTTACAACTGTCTTTGCTACCAGGACTTCAAGCCCCAAGGCTGTCACTGTCAAGAGCACCACCACTACCACTATTGGCATTGGCGGTACTACTACCACATCCTTGAAGGCTACCACTGTTGTGTCTACTGTCGTGACAACTTCAGTCAAGACTGTCTCCAAGACCACAACACTCAAGTGTATTCCAACCCAGGACAAGCGTGATCTCGGCACCGCAGCGGTTCTCAAGCCCAGAGCTGCTGTTGTCTTTGGTAACCCTTCATTCGACCTCTCTTCTGGCCTTACCCGCCGCGACCTGGACCTTGGCTCCATCAATCTCGAGGCTCGTGCCGAGGCTCTCCGAACAGTCACTGTCACCGTGGTCTCAACCTACACCACCAACGTCAAGACCTCTACCGCCACTGTCCCTGGTAGCACAACTACAACGGAGTTGATCACTACCAAGACGGTTGGAAAGACGAGCACCCTGAAGCCTGTGACTGTCGTGGAGGTGTCTACATCTGTCGCCACGCGTTTCGCCACTGTTACCATTCCAGGATCTACTTCTACAACCACAGAGGTCGTCACCAAGGAGTCAGGCAAGACTACTACTCTCAAGGCTGCTACCACTACAGTCGTCGTCGACGCTACATCTGTCGTGACCGAGAAGAAGACCACTACTCTCCCCGCAAACACAGTCACCGTCTACAAGACTCTCACCCAGACTCTGGCCGCAGGAACTGTCAAGGTTACTTCGACCAACACCGTCAAGAAGACTTCCACTATCACCCTGGACCAGCAGACTGTCACAAGCTGGGCTACGGTCAAGACCACCCTGCAGCCCTCCAGCACGGTCACGGAGCGAAGCACCGTGTCCAAGGTTACCACTTCCGTGGTCAAGTCGACAAAGACGAACTGGGCTACCAAGACGAGCAAGGGCGCTGCGGCTTGCACCAACTGAGCCTGGGGATTTAATTCATTCTAGCGCATTCGTGCGACATAATTAGTCAATTTAGCCATAATATATGCACTGTAATTTTGCCCATGTTGTGTCTAATCTCTCTACATGCCCTCTCGTTTTCGCTTCGTGACTCAGTGCCATGCAATACCCATGCCGTGGACCTGGAGATCACTTGCAGATCTCAAGCTTTGCCTGAGCGCAAGTGACTGTGCACAAACTTCGATCGCAAATCGCGGCTGTAAAATAATTGCCATGTTGTGCGTATCAACACTGCAGCCATTCATTACCTCTCCCCGAGTATCGGTGTTTGCACCGGCAAAGTGGAACACTCGGCGCCGATATCACCATAAATTGGAGATTCAAGGTGAGATTTGGGGGCAGTCAGTCAGAATTGGAGACGTCGCTTATGGAAATCCCACATTCCGTCGTTATCGGCGTTACTAACTTAAACTCACCGGTTAAATGCAGTTATCATCTGTTAGCGCCAGGCGCATATTTTAAACTCTCGGGAGTTTATCCTCACCTGGAAATACTTGAGGATAAAGGATCTGAAGCCTGTTGGCGGATTGTCCTGAAGAAAAGGGCACAGTTAAGATTAGAAACCCTTGTGTTACAGAAGCAAATTACCCGGATACAACAAAATCAGCCACTACGATAATTTTGCAGAAAAAAAGAGAAACGCCATACTTGAAATGATCGATATCGGAATGATCCTCCGACAGCCTGGATAAAAACAACCTGTGTTACAAAAACAGCCTCATGCAGTGAGATGCTGGCGCAATACGACCCTACGGATAACTGCGTGAGCTGAGAAGTTGAAGGAGAAAATAACACATGAAATACGAATAAAAAGGAATTTGTCATGCCTCGGTAGAGTTGTTTATCGTTCAAGTTAAGCTTATGATATGTGGAGATACAGCCCGGTCGATCATCAAAAGGAATGAGAACAATTCACATGGAAATACGCGTACCCAACTGATCAAGTTAGGACCACAACCTGCAACGTGTCTTGCATGATTATTCAAAATCTTACTTCACATTTACCTTACGGATAAGACGGCATCATTCCTGAGACTGGGGTTGGTAGATCTTCATCTGTGAATATCCCTGCTGCCCGTGCAGGCCTAGACTGAGCAAAAGGTCCCCTGCGGTAGATTTCCCTGCGTCTATTGACTATTTCGGTCGGTGAGATCCTCCACTGTCAGCCGTGTTTTGAGCCCTGTGCATCCTCACTGCAGCATGTGTTCTGGCTTCCGATAGGTCTTTTATTTTGTTGGCGGTCAGGGGTGTTGGCTGTTGGCTTATTGACTGTTTCACCTGACAGGTGAATGGTGAGTGAGAATGGCAAATGATCACAGGTGAGAGAGAGAGACAGTAGTGTGGAATACCTCATGTCATTAGAGGTTCATATTTCATTATACAAGCGTCAAAATGTATAGGTCTTATATCCATGCAAAAGTATTTCCTTTTTACTCCGTCCAATCGTAATATTCCTTTTCGCTAGACCAAACGCTCATATACAAACTCATGCAATGCCCTGTAAGATGTTCTGCAAGACATGGCGTCCAATATCCACCGCTTAGACGGTGTATCGGAAGAAGGTGGCGTTGTCGCCGGAGTCCTGCTCCATCTCCTTCTCAGCGCGGGTGTACTCATGAGGAGCCTTGTGAGTCTGGTCACGGCGGGCGTTCTCGCGTCGGAGGTAGATAGTCATGAGGATGCTGAGAATGCAGCTCATGGTAGTAGTGGCGACCAGAGTCCAGTGACCAGAGCGGTAGTTGGGAGCATCATCCTTGCGGTAGACGAAGCCAGAGACGGCACCACCAAGGTTACCCTGTTAATGAAATGTTAGTGAAACTGTGGCTGGATATGTCTGAGACATTGGGATAAAACTTACGAAGCCGACGTGCATGGCAATACCAACACCACGCTTGAGAGAACCTCCAATGTTGTTGCCGTTCCAGGCGACACCTTGGGGAACGTTGGGGTAGATACCACAGGTGATGAGGAAAGCGGCGAAGTACTTGGCACCATGAGATTCGACAGTAGCAAGGATGATGAAACCAATGATGCTGAGAGGAATGTTAGCTAACGACTTGTGAATGTGCCAAGTCGGGAAGATCTCCCGTTCTAGAATCTTGGCAGGTTGGAGAAATACTTACGCGACAACACAGAAGAAGATCATGTAGATACCACGCTGGCCGTGTCTATCGGCAGCGAAACCACCGCCGATGGTGAAGAGACAGGCGACGACGTAGGGAGGAACAGTCATGAGCTGAGCCATCTCGTTGGTGTAGCCGAGACTCTTGACGATGGTGGGAAGGAAGATGGAGATGGAGTAGAGAGGAGTGTAGATTCCGATGGTGATCATCATGTGAACCCAGATCTTCCAGTCCTTGAGAGCATCCTTGGCGAACTTCATGTTGAACTCATCAGAGAGAACAGAGCGATCCTCCTCGAGACGTCGGATAACCTCCTTGCGCTCAGAGTCGTTGAGGAACTTGGCAGTGTCGGGGTAATCGTACATGACAAAGAAAGCCATGATAGCGAAGACGAAAGTGATGAGACCCTCAATGATGAAGATCCAAGCCCAGCCGTCAAGACCACCAAGACCTTGCATCTCCATAACACCACGAGCAAAGAGGCCACCGAAAGCACCAGCAGCGGTAGCAGCAGAGAAGAAAATAGCCATGCGGAGGCCGCACTCGTGTCGCTTATACCAGAGAGTGATGTAGTAAGTGATACCGGGGAAGAGACCACCCTCAGCGAGACCGAGAGCCATGCGAGTGGCGAGGAAACCACCAAAGTTCTTGGTGATACCCATGAGAGTTGTGACGATGGCCCAGGCGATCATGATGCTGGGAATCCAGATGGAGGGACGGAAGCGCTTCATGGCCATGTTGGAGGGGATCTCGGCTGCGACGTAGAAGGGGAAGAAGACGGCGACAGCGATCTAAGATGCATGTTAGTGCCTTGCATATTTCCCGGCAGATTGGTAAAAGTCAAGGTTGTACTCACGTTGTAATCCCACTTGCCGTCCATGCCCAGGGCCACTTCGAGACCAGCGAGCTTAGCATTACCGATGTTGGTACGATCGAGGAAAGAAAGGAGGTAGAGAAGAGCCAGGAAAGGAAGAAGCTTGATGTCCATTTTGCGGAGGAGACGCTTGGTGGCAGGCTCATCGAAGACCTCCTGGGAGGCATCCTCGTGGAAGGAAACAGCCTTCTCATAGTCGACCTTTTCGGTTGATGAGCTGTCAACCTGACCAGAGGTCACCTTGGTGTCGTGGTGAAGCATTGTGACTTCTCTTGACTTGGGGTGATAGAAAGAGAATAGGTAGGGATCAAGTGAGAGTTGTTTGTCTGTCCTCAGGGAAGGAGATGAGAGAGGATGCTTCTGATCTGAAGAACAAGAACAAGAACTGGGGAAATAGTCTGGGGAAGAGCCCACTCTTTATACCAGAATGAATAAGAGAGGAACAGAGCAGAAGAGACAGTGGCAGTCCATGATACCATACCCCAGATCAATACTCGGGGTGTATACAACGAAACTGCCACTACGACTGTCAAGCAAGGTATGGTATAGGCCCTTGTAAGCAAGCAAGCAAGCCCAGTCCCGTTTTCGAAAAAGCCTCCGTCGTATAAAATCCACTTTCCGCACGAACGGCAACTAAGCAAGGGTTATTTTAGAGTGGCCTACAGTACAAGGTGTGCAAGAGAGAGAGAGAGAGAGATAGAGTGTGCTGCCCAATCTGAAAAGGCCCAGATGCGACTGGCCAACACCTCCAACTCCAATCTTTACAGGGGGTCGACCAACAACTAAACTCAAGGGAGAAAACTCCACTCACACCTCCATTTGTCTTTTTTAGTTACCCCATGTTATCTTGGCTTACTGGTACTGGACTGACTGTACGTATTTTACCCCATGTTCTCTGTCTTTTCCCCCGCTCGGAGACCAATCGCCGGACCCCCAAAGAAACATGCATGCATGCACCTATTGTAATGCCAAGGAAGAACGCCCACACTTTTGTCTAGGCCCTGCTGACCAGGAAGAGGAGAGGAGAAGTCAATGAGAACAGACAGAGTCTCGACTGAGAATACTCGGGGTGGCCTATTTTTTCTCTTCTTACAAGGATGGATGGACCGGTTGGTTGGGTGAACACAGAATTGTTTCATTGTACGATGAGCGCCAAGTGAACAAGAGATAGATATGGTCTCTGCCGATCTTGTGTGATGTGATGGTTCCCAAGAGATTTCCAAGCGTGACAAAAAAGCTTGACACGGATTTCTCATGTATGCCAAGTCGGTACTGGAGAGATGTTGCAACCCCGACTGTTGCAGGGAGGGAACTGCGCCGCCAGACGTAGAATGCAATGGGACAAATCCCCGCTCCCATTTTATTTCGGGAGCATGCGACGGTATGGCGTATTGCTCAGTCGGACTCGAATATGCCAATGTTGGTACAGAATATCGCCATCTCTTGTTTGGTGGTCTCTGAACAACCCTGTCTAGACTGCTTGTGTCTCGTGGGCGATCTCCATTAACAACATCGTACCATGATGGCCCTACCGTATGTCATTCACTGGAATGGCAATCTACCTACCACTAACATTGACACTGACACTGACACCTTGTACTGTAACCGTGCGTCACCCACGGACCCCGAGAAAAGCAGGCTGTCGTTGTGTCCGAGATGTGTGAGATGATAATTTGCCGTCCGTCCCGACGGGCCCTGATGGTCCAGGCAGTTGCAGGCAGTATTGGATGCATCAAGACACATGGCAAGGCATCCACTACGTGAGGCATAGTCATCAACTCTGCATATTTCCACGTGTATGCATCATAGCATCCAAGATAAGGCAAACATACGCCGTACGTACGTAGTAGTAAATCAGCATAGCATCACAGCGTAGTACACTCATCTTGTCAGGCACGAGGTTTCATCACGTATCTGCCAAGTCAAGTGCCTAGAAGACGCCCAGCAGATTCACCAGATCTCGTGGCTTCGAGAAGAAAAGAGCCTCATCTGCATTGCTTCACTCTACCTCCCTCGGGGGGCTTGCCTCAACGGCTTCGGCTATCTTGACAGCCGTAGCTCATATCGGATCAATGGAAGCTCACTCTTTTGGACCTAGTGTGAGTCTGTAGGGATGATCTTGTCTTGAAGGAGGAAGAGACTGGGACAAAAAGATGAAATGCGCTTGGGACGCCACCACATGGCAAATACGCGCGGCGTGAGATCGGTGAGGGGAAGAAGATGGAAGTGTGTGTGGGAGAGGGAGAGAGAGATAGCGCTGATACGAGAGGGGAAATTCCTTGTGAGAAGAAGCATAAGTTACAGGTTAATGCTAATGTTAATGTTATTTAGTGGCCTCTTCTGGCTCTGTTGGTTGGTGCGAATGAATGCCCGACCCCAGATGCGCTGTAATCTAGTGCCGGACCAATTTTGCGGGGGAATTACCCACCCAAAACTCGACTCGACTGTTTTAGGCTGCCCACAGGATCCGGGCTGATTACCGCGCTGGGCCTTCAGTGGGCCACTCTCGTCTGTTTTCAGGGCCCTCCGCCGCTGTCTTTTGTCTCACTGGCAGCACCCAACAGCTCACTTTCGCGTCTCCATCGACCGGTCGACTCCCGAGCTGGGCTCCATCAAACAGAGAAAATCCGGGGCAGAATATGGAGATTGAAGAAGAGATTCCGGGGAAAAGCAAGATGAAGATTCTGGGGAAGCCTGTTCGTACGGGAAAGAACGGGGTTGCATTTTGACAGCTTCAGATTGAATCTCATCTTCTGTCTACTCGATACGTAGCGCTATCTCAGATCTGACTCAATGCTTCCATTCTATGCTTCCATCGATTTGGAGACTCTTAGTGCACTCAAGCTCCGCACGTCCGGAACATTAATACCCTCGGCTAAAGCGACAAGACTGCAACATTCTCCAAGTTACTCACACTCTCTCCTCTCCTCTTACCGCTTAACTTTGGAGAAAACAACACCTCTCGTTACGTACACGAATTGAGTTCCCCAAAAACATGGAACAGACAAAAGGAGATGGAGGGTGGCCCCTGCTTAGTGCCTAACAGGGATATGAATGATATGGGCTTCCCGGCTAAGATACCGGATGCGCGCTTCTGGCTTTTGTTGAGTGGGCAGTAAGCGGAGACTCCTCCAAGGCAGACCAGACACACAATCTCTTTTCTCATCACATGGCACTGGGGTTTCTCATAACTTAGGCAGCTTAAGGTAAAAGATAAGCTTGATGGCAGTTCTCCACTGATCCTCCACGCCGTTCTTTATCCTAAGGAATAGCTAAGTCAAGTGAAGTGGACTCGGTAGATATCCACGGATGAGGAGTGAGAACCTTGTTTTGTCATTGTCTTGTAATCACCACTTTCTCATATGATGCCATGTTTGTGGATACATGGTCTGAGATGACTCGAGTACCGACAGAATGAATCTACAGTACATCTCATCTCTTCATATCTGCTCTCTCTCTTGTCATCTTAAAATCTCACCCCTTCGGTATTGTCCTCCGTCTCCACTACTCCGCACTCTCAACTCGCTCTCCCAGGCTTTACCCCAGTATCTGCCACTGCCACCCGGAGAACATGACCTCTTTAGGATTGGGGCATTTCCTCTCCTCATGCCATTTGCCTAAATCTGACTTTTCCTGAGTCTTGGCTCTTCAGCCTTTTTTTCTCTCCATGACTCCCTCCCCCCCAATTCGTAACAACTGCCCCCAAGATACAAAGAACGAGAGAGCGTATGGCACCATCTCTTTGCTTCACACCACCAGTTGCCCAACCTATCACTGGTCAACATTCCCCTGATGAGATGCCTGCATAACCACGTTTCATAGCCCCCCTCCATCTTTAAACTTTTCTTGGTGCTATCTTTGCTTTGTGAAGTCAGATCATTCCGCACTATTCGCCATTGGCTGTTCCGCACATCGTCACATACCACATGCTATTTGACGTCGTTATCAATGGGCTTTTCGTCTTATGCGTTGAACTCTTGGCGGAATGTATTCGATCCTTCTTTACTTTGTTCTGTTTATGATACGTTTGCGTCTTCGGACAGCCGGATGGCGTACATCCTTCATGCAGCATCACAGCCACGTCGCTTGTTCTTGTTGCACCGTTTCGTTGGGGTTCAACGTCGAGGGTGATCGTATGCATCGTTCATCATATGCGCCCGTAATCGTCAGCGCTATCTATGCCCACGTTTTTGGTATGCGGTATCTGCAGATTACCAACGTGAAAGTGCCATTCCGTCCTGTTGGGTTCGTATCAAGTTATCATCAGCCCTTGCTTGATACTCACGATGCTGTTTATCGAACGATATCACCAATACCCTATAGCAAATTCCAACTCTTGGCTTTCCCTCGTAATCCGAGCTATCCGTATGGCTTAGCCAAGCCAATAAATTTGGAATCTCGGCCTCTACCCTAGCCTGTCTAGTAATCTAGATTCGGGAGCGGGGATAATACCACGGAGAATTTCTCCTCACTCAGTAATCTCAGTCTGCTTGCAAAATTTGCTTAGTGACCATTGCAATGTCCTCTCGTTGCGCCGGCATCCCCGGGCTTGTTGCCGACTCACATCGGGACCGAGTCCTGTGAGTTACACACCACTTCGGGCATCAATGTCCAGACTCAAATCTCCTCCTCTTCAAACTTCCCCACGTTTATCGTCTCATTACCCCAGCTTCAGCTGGGATCATGGTTGCCTTGTAATTTGTATTAGTGCAAGCCCTGCGCGGCTAAACTTGTCCTTTTACTTGTTGCTAGTCTATGGCTTCATAGTGCCTAGCTACATCGTAAATGACAGACTTGATATCGTTGTTCCTCGGATTTATTCGGCTCTCATGTTTTCACTACACCACCATGATTCTGATCTGCTCCTCGGGGAAGCTCCGAAGATAAACTAGAGATAATCCCGTGGAGAAACTTGCTTCCGATGGCGTAAGCCATTAACGAAACGACGTTGAGCATGAATAATGATTGTATCTTGTTTTGGTTGGCTATCTTTCACGGCTGGCGCAGTGGACTAACCTACCCCAAGGATGTCTTGTTGGGGGATCAGGGGGAGTCTGGGGCTCGCTTAGACTGCATGTCAAGATGCAGCTCATGGATCACTTCGAATACCCCTTTACTGGCAATAACTTTGTATAACCAAGGGCCGAGGTGCTCGCTGGCTATTCGGCTCAGATATTTCTTCCGAGAATCCAGCACAAGAAGCCACAATCAGTCGATTCATTGGATCATGGAGGCAAATCGATCTCATATTTCATGTTTCAAAACAGTTTTGCAGCAGGGCTAGGCCTTTCACACCATTTGTCTCGGTCTGGACCTGAAATCCTGGCGGCCTCGCCTCCAGTACGGCGCTGAGTGGTGCTTACAGATGACCACCAACAGCTGGCAAACGGCATTACGGGGACAGACTTGAGACGGAACATTCAGCTTGGATGCTTGAATCCAGATTTAGGCGCAAAGTGGAAATATCTCTTTGATTTACTTCGGCTGATCTTGCCTTATGTGAAGGAGGAGAATCAAGACAACATGACAGGAAGCTGAAACCCCAAGGTAAGCCATAGTGATGATTGTCTACGAGCTCATGGGGCATCTGTCGAGGTTCTCATATGTTCAATCATGGATCGGGTGATCAGACAAGTGACTCAGACAGAAAAGAAGTCACGAGGGTTTGCGTCGAGTGTTTGCCACCTGCGATCATCTAGCGATGAAATTTACTCAACACCGGGACCATTTCATAAGTGGTTCTCTGGGAAGCGTTGTTAAAAGGCCCAATAAGTTCCAAGTCTCATATTGGAATTTGTAAAAGGAAGGACAGTTGCTTTTATATCGTTGCGGCTGAGTGTTGTGTTGCTCCTCGGGTGACCGGAGATCTGGGACCGAGGATCTTGTCGAGACTACGGGCTGAAGGAATCGCCGAAACTCATATAACTACCCAGTCTGCCTCGATTTCTTTGCCTGGCCTTTTCTGCTCTTGATGGCTTCTTGAAATGCACTTTCACTGGGAATCTATTGTTGTTTTGATGGCTGCCACTTAGCATCTCATCAAAGGTTACGAGCACCTACCTCCATGTTCACCCCTGACACTTCGTGCCTTACAAGCATTGCTATCATCGATATTGCTACCGTCGCCGGTTTCGAGATCACCTTCATCAACTTGACGAACGAGCGTCTCATCGATGTCTTGCTCACCTACACAACGGATAATAGCTGGTGCAATGCATATGGCTGAGGTGGAAAGGATAATCTTTGGTGAAGCTTTCGTCCTGATTTTTGCCGAGGATCACTACTTGTCGTTGGTGTCTATTGGGGCCTTTACTTCATTGATATCGTAGTCTTGACGAGACCCCATTGGCGTAGATGATCCTCGACGCCTGCTCGCTTCCGTTTGCGAATCGACAACATCTCATCTCGCACCTTGATGGTTACCTGGACATCGCTAGGAGGGGCCCACAATTGCCCCTGCAGCCCCAGAAGGTGATGGGCGGTTTCCGTGACATGATCTCCCTGGAGAGAGGCTTCAAGGTATTTACATCACCGTTCACGATAGACAGATGAACTGGAACGAAGGTTTGAGAAGTTGAGTTGTGTTGGATCTGCCTCTGATAGTGAAACACTGATCCTGCTTGTCTCCGTCATGATCCCAGGTAAATGCCTAATGCTGTCGCCTGGGAGTAGCTGCTTCGTCCACCTGTAATACTTCTGCCTACCCTGAAGTCACATAGACACGTGATATATCAGTCACGATCGCGGCCACGATCTCACTCGTTAGCAGGTGAGGCTCTTTACTTGTCCAGCTTGACACGGTAGCGTCCTTATCTCCAGCTTGAGGTAATGGTTCAAGCGGAGAGTCAGAATAGATCACGTGCACTCCACTGGCCAAAGATAAGAGATAAGCGGTTAAGATTTGGGCACCGATAGGACTTATTGACAGAAATATACTGGTCAATGTCCCGCCTTATTGGAGCCCCTCGTTTCTGTCAACCTCATTTCGTGCGGATCAATTTGTGACCCAACAGAAGAGGGCATTGCCCCACCAAGTGACGCGGGGTGATTCGCTTTGGCCGTCTTCGGAGCTGCAGCCAAAAAACTTCGACGACTCTCACGCGATAACAAACATTTTGTCGAGTTAGATCTATCAGTCACTTCTTTCTTGTGTTGCCCAAGAAACTCCGTACAACATTCATCATGGCCCCCGAACGTGTTTGCCTGTAAGTCAATTGCCCACTCAACTCAATTGGTTCGAGCAAGATAGCTAACTGACCCTTGTCCAGTGCCTACTCCGGCGGTGAGTTGAGAGCTCTAGAAGCGATATAAAGATGAGATGTTCTGACTAATTGACAGGCCTGGATACTTCCACTATTCTCAAGTACGGTCACCCCCATGTTTTGCTTCCTGATGAATCGCGGCAGGGAGAAGACTTGGACGCTGTCAAGTCTTCGAGCCTGACCTGGAGACGACAGTCATCGAAGATGTGGAATTGTTTAACAAGAGCTGACCCATAACTCTTAGGTGGCTCGTCCTTCAAGGCTATGAGGTCGTTTGTTTCCTCGGAGACTGCGGTCAAGAGGAAGACTTCGATGCCGTCAAGGCCAAGGCTCTTAAGCTCGGTGCTGAGAAGATGATCATCGAGAACGTCCAGCAGGAGCTGATTGACGACTTGGTGTGGCCCGCCATCCAGTGTAAGTGTTCACGGATTGTTTGTGGTAGCACAGCGGGTTTACTAACGGAATCCACCAGGCAACGCTATCTATGAAGGACAATGTAAGACGGTTCACCTCGGACGCTCCTTGATGACATCACTAATGCCCTAAAGACCTTCTCGGCACAAGTCTGGCCCGACCCGTGTTGGCCAGGGCCATGGTGCAAGTTGCAAAGGACAACAACTGCACCATCCTCAGCCATGGATGTAAGTTGTCGTGACCCAACTGGTCTCCTTGCTGTTCGATCCAGTCGCTAACACCTAACTCTACCTCTAGGCACCGGAAAGGGCAATGAGTAAGCATATGTTGTCGCGCTCTGTCGCTCTTACACTGTATTAACTTGTTTCTTCTAGCCAAGTCCGCTTCGAGCTGGCATGGAAGGCCTGTGACCCCAAGATGAAGGTCCTGGCCCCATGGCGCATCCCTGCCTTCTTCAACCGATTCCAGTAAGCCTCTTTTTTTGTTCACTACTTCATGTGCAAACTAATTATTCCGTAGGGGACGTGCCGATCTTCTCAAGTTCGCTGAGGAGCAGAAGATCCCCGTCAGCTCCACTCCCAAGGCCCCCTGGTCCATGGACGACAACATCATTGTATGTATGAAAGGCTCCATTGCTTTCACAATACTGACTATGAATCCGATAGCACTGCTCATATGAGGCCGGTGTAAGTCCACCTACGAGGACACCCCTCTTTGCGCCCTATTGACACTGAACTTGCTAGATTCTCGAGCAAACAGACAAAGAGCCCCCCAAGGACATGTGGAAGCGCACAGTTGGTAAGACGATTCAACCTACACACTTCTAGTTCTTTTACGCTAATGTATCTCCGAAGATCCCCTGGACGCTCCCGACAAGCCTACTCGCTTCACTGTCCACTTTGCTGAGGGTGTTCCCACTAAGCTTGAAGTTGATGGCAAGACCGTTACTGGCTCTTTGGAGATCTTCAAGGAGGCCAACGAGCTGGGCCGTGCCAACGGTAGGACTGCAAACCGAAGCGCTTCTGAGCGAGTACTGACGTAGTACCAGGTATTGGACGTGAGGACATCGTCGAGTCGAGGTTCATTGGTAAGCCGACTCTCAGGGAACTTTCACAGTAAAATGTGATTGCTAATCTTTATTTCAGGATTGAAATCTCGTGGTTGCTACGGTTAGTCGCATTTATTCCTTGCTTTTCTAACCATTTGCTGTCGAAGACGTCTTTTGCGAATGCATTGTCGGTGTCTTGCCGGCGATGCAGTTGTTCCGCTCTCACTCATATACTTTGGCGGGATGTTCTAACATTATTTTCAGATACCCCCGGTCTCACTATCCTGCGCAAGCTCCACCAGAACCTTGAGGTAAGTTGTCAAGTCTTTGAGAACTGGGTTGGTTCATGCTGTGGTGTTTGATACCCCTTGATTCGATTCCAGAGTCGTTTCTGGAGTTGTGCGCATTGCAATACAATGCCAATCGAGGGGAGTCAAGAGTCACCGAAGCATGAGCCAACACCAAGCACTCTATCTTTAATGAGTATAGGACTCCAGTTAACTGACGATTTCTCAGGGTCTCGTGATGGACAGCAAGGTCCGCATCATTCGCGACCGTCTCTCAGATGATTGGGCGCAATGCATCTACAACGTGCGTACCCCTTTCTAACTCCAACTCCGTAGAACTGGGCATTATTAACATCTTTTCAGGGAATGTACTTCACACCTGAGCGTGAGTTCGTTCAGAACGCGATCGCCTTCAGCCAGAAGCAAGTTGACGGCAAGGTCGAAGCTCTGGCTTACAAGGGCAACGTCATCATCGTTGGTCGCTCCAGCGAGACCTCCAACCTCTACAGTGAGGAAGAGAGCAGCATGGTGAGTACTTTAAAGGGACCACTTCGATCAGGACTAACGTAAGAAATGCAGGACACCCTTGACATGGACTGGAGTGTCGAGGACACAACTGGCTTCATCAACGTGAATGCCATCCGCATCGCCAAGTATGGTGAGCGCAAGATCAGGGATGGCGAGCCCCTTTCCAAGCGCAAGTAAACAAGCAGACTTGGGATGCTAGCCTTCCAACGCGGTAAAAGCTTTTGGTAGCCAGAGGAACGTCTGTGTGATAGGAATGGTTTATGTTATGCTTAGACTTGACGTACCAGAAAAGATGAAAGAAAAACTCTCGTGTAATGTCTTCTTCACTGTTACTTGCACAGGTTGTGAGCCCTCAACAATTCGGATGGATGTTGACCAGCATCACCGTGGCCCCTCTCGGGGTTTACGGAGTTTACCCGCCACGACGTAATCTCACCTCCATGTCCAATGCCTTCACAACTTCTCATCGCATTTATCCTAAGGGATTGGAACAAATCCTATATACGTTCAACAGTAATGTTCTCACGTGACGATGAAGTTCCATTTCATCGACAATGATTCAGCCCAGAAGCCTGGTGCCCGCAAGGCGATACGAAGTCATGTCATGAAGGGCAAGAATCTTGGCCGTACGATACAAGGCCGCGGGAAGAAGCATGCTGCACCGCAATTGAATGACTTACAAAAGAGCCCAGACCTATCGAAGAGGGGTGTTAGCGTAGAGGAAAGAAGGAAGAGTCTCGATGGTGCTGTCGATAATGTTGGCAATGCCTTGTTGTTCCCAGAGATCGCAGATACAGACACAGACACTACATACTCTATCAACAATCCATACTCGGGAAAAGAGTATACGTACTTCTCATTCCCAGTTCAGTTCACTCCGTCAATGCGATACTATGTCTACGAATGTCAGTTCATCTTGTCTCAACTCTCCAGCAGCTCACTAACCATGTCCAGTCCACACTGCTATCTGCAACATTATATACCCGTACGCCTTTTGTAGACCTACAGATGAGATTGGCTCACCATGGTTCAGGTACATGGTAGCCGACCAAGCCTGTAACTTTCTCGTTCCCTTTCGCGAGTTTAACACTGACTGGAGCTGAAGGTCTGCACTGTCTTCTCGCTATGGCAGCGACGTATCTCAATATCCTACGGAACATCCCAACTCCCAGTGTAGAAAGTATCGAAGCAACTCGTCACTTCTCTCAAGCCCTTCGTCTCATGAACCCGCGCCTCAGCCAACCATCCGCTGCTCAAGAAGACTCCAACATTGCTATCATAATATCCCTGGCAATCCACTCAAACATAACCCAAAACCTCACTGCGAGTGCTATGCACCTCCAAGGTCTTGATAACCTCCTCAACTTCCGGCCCGGCGGCATCTCCGACATACGCGAGTGCAACCGCCCACTCCTTCACAAGATCTGCCGAACAGACATTGAACTCGCCGTCGCTCAGGGCACAAGCACACGCTTCGGTAACGCGGGACTCACAGCAGCAGCGGCAGGGCCGATATCCGCACGAGATCTGCGATACCCATTAAATCAGATGAGTGAATTGTTGCGGCAGGTCACACGTGAGCTGCTGGCGCTGTGCCGAAGACCCGGAAAGACAAAGATGTCGGGTCTGCAGTATCAGGATGTGCTTATCTCAATGTGGCAGAGACTGGTCGACTTTGCGCCACTGGGTGGTACGAGGCCACAAGATCTGATGGATGATGTGTGGCAGTTGGCCTTGCTGGCGTTCTTGGTTACCGTCACATGGTCTGCGAGTCATCTCAAGAGTGTACACTGTAAGCTCTTGCACAAGCTGCTTAGGGGACATGTCGAGAGTCGTGTACTACTGAAGAGGGGAGAAGAGTATCGGTCTTTGTGGTTATGGGTAGTGTTGGTGTATGGGCTTTCGTTGACGAATGGTAATTTTGATACGCTTGTCCTTGGTGAAATTCGCAAGGCTTCAGAGCTATTGGGGACAAAGAAATGGGAGGAAGCGAGGGCAAGAATGAAGCCGTTGCCGTGGATCAACACTGTCCATGATGTTCCGGGAAGGGCTTTATGGGAAGTGGCTGTAGTCTCTGTTTCGCCTCAGTCTTTCACGTGTATCCCAAGTGACGAGACTTGAGGCGAACCTGGCATAAATTGAGGCAAGTTTGGACGCAGTCCTCAAGGGGACAAGGAAACACCGAACCTTACTATAAAGTAAATAAACTTAGCAAAGAACACCCTAAGCTTAGGCTAAATTTACCTAATATTTTTCTCGCTTTAGGTCAAGGTCCTGAGTTTTCTTTCCTCCCCTAGGCAGTACACATTAATTAGTGAGCCTTCAGACTCATCTTCGTTTGTTACCTTAATTACGAGTTCGAAGTTTTCTCGCTCCATGGGGTGACTCCAACGACTTGAAAGCAGGTATACACTTCGGACATGCTCATCAGCATTCCAAGAATTATTACACTTACCGTTGATCCCCATATATCTTCACCATCCGCTCTCGATCCCAGAAGTATCTTGCTCGGGTCCAAGGTTCGTACGTCGGCTTGAGAGGTGAGTCGATCAACAAGCCATATTGATCGATGCCGTCGTGCATGAATGGGTCCTCGAGTGGCAAATATCCCGTCGCATCGCGCAAAATGACCCAAAGGAACGTAGTCAGGATAAAGTGCCTGACATGGGCTTGATCCATGCTCCGTAGATTTCGTAGGAGGGTATAGTCTTGTATAGAGAGGAAGATGAGGCACCTGTGCTCTTGGTATGTTGTCCTTTCGAGGAATTGGCAAACTCGAGTGTCTACCCCACGAGATATGCCACCATCGAGGGCCTCTCTTTCACGAAGCCCTTTATCGACGCGGTGCACCAGCTCGCGATATTTTCCAAAAACGAATTGGAAAATATATGTATATGAGCGGCAGCACCATAGTCTTTCCTTATACGCCTCAAGTTCCGAAGGACGATGGTCCCACGCAGGTCTTGACATTTCTGGCCGCACGGTACCTTGTAGGCATTCAAAATCATGGTATATGTCGTGTCGCCCATGGTCATAACTAAGGAACCCTTGCTCAAAACGAATAATCTCGCTTGGGGAGAGAACTAAAGGCTGATCAAACTCTGGAAGCCAGGTAAAGGAAGGATCGCGTTGGGTCCTGACTCTGGCCTCCCAAAGTAGCTTGTTCCATGCTTCTACAGCGTACTCCGATATAAGAGCATCAGCGTCTTGCCGCTGCTTGAATAGCTCACAGAGAAATGGGAGACTGCCACTCCATTCTTTCTCGGTTGGAGACTTGGACACAGCCACTCGATATGTTCTTACCTTGACTTCATACGGATCTAAGTAAGGAAACTGATGGGCCTGCAGCCGTAACTGGGCGCCTAGAATTCCGTCATAGCTGAATGCTTCATCGTCATGATATGTTGCTTTCAAAAGCTCGATTACGGGCTTGAGGACAGACTGGCGGTAGGTACGAAACGACTGCAAAAAGATCGGAGACGAGGATATAAATGATCGAAGATCTACCGGGGAATAAAAAGAGCACATAAGATGAACCAGCAACTCACCTGGGAGTTTTTCCAAGGGAGAGGTCGTGTGCATTGTTGTTTGTTGTGGTCGTTAACGAAGCTTTACTGGAATCCTTGATCAGACAGGCAGTAAGTGATTTGCGGTCGCAGAAATGTGGCAGACTGATTAGGATCATAGCAGATATTTATAGTCAAATGAAAGAAAGTTTTGTCATCTTCTGGGAAACTCAATAGCCAAATAGCGAGGCTTCCATTTGACATTCTGTTCAACGGTCGACTTTAGGTTTTTGGGTGGATCTGTATTGACTCGGAGCCTTCAGATCCTTTCATTCATGTATTTAGTTGCGGGTGTTTGAATAAGGTAAGGAAAATAAAAAAGAGATATTATTTCTTCCTTATATGGTCGCTCTACTGCTGAATAAATATTTCTTAATTAAATGTTGATGCTTAAAAAATCTCAAGGCCTCTTATGCTCAGGATCTTCTCTACACTGGACCCTGAAAAATCCCGAGAGTCTGGATTCGGGATGACCCGTTATAACAAAACATGCGAGATCGGTAGTTGAACCTGTTAGCGCTGGCATTTGAGAGGCAGAGGAATCTGACTTGCTACGTGAAATTTGACACTGCGAGACCGTGTTTGCCAGCATGAAACTGACGAGACCGGTTCTGAAGTCTAGGGCTCCTAGCGGAGGACCCTGATCCTAAAACTAGTGTAGTTTAGCCTAAGCTTAGGGGACTCTTTACTAAGTTTATTTTGGCACCTCTTCTAAAGTCTGAGCGTTTCTCTCCAAACAACCCACTAGGCGTTCAATAGTTCAACAGGCCAGCCCAATCTAGCCCCAGCGCATACTCGAAAAAGGCAACCCCATTGGAGCTATTGATTCAAAGCTGAGAACTATCGACAAATTCCACGCGATAATAAACCTGGGCCATGACAGCGGAAATTTCCCATCATGTCAGGGGAACGATGATCGAGGCAGCGGGAGGCGGACGCCGTCGGATGTTATATATCATGGCTCGCTCTTATTCTCAAGTGGCGTGTGATTGATAACCTTCTTTCGCTCGTTCACTCGTTTTAGCCTTTTGGCTTGTCCGTTCGTTCTTCAAGATGCGTTCCATTTCTGGGCTTGTGGCTCTCGCCTTTGCGAGTTCGTTTGATCTTGTTGCCGCCGGCAACTGTAAACCCTCGTCCCTAGCTGGAGCAAAGACTACGGATCACGCTTCGATTACTAGCGGAACATCAACAAAATCAGCATCTTCGTCCGAAACGACCGACGGACCGGTAGTCATTACTAATGCTGTGACGAATGGCGACTTTGGAGGCTATGATCCTTCATCCGATGGCGGTATATACGCCTTCCAAGCCGGCGGTGATGCGAAGCTCCTTCAAGGACCTGGTTATCAGGGAGACCACACCGAGGAGAGGAATTGTGTGCAACTCAAGACCAATTCAGGGACTCCTGGCCAAAAGCGAGATTTCATATCCTATAACCCCTATATTCAACAGCAGCTCGATAATCTGGAGCCCAGTGACTTTACTGTTCGCTTTTGGTACTCCATCGTGAACAATGCTATCGCGGATACATGCCGCATCGAAGGACTTTACGGAAATGTCCAATTTGGAGCTACTCCATACTTTCCTGTCGTCGCTGAGGGTGACAACTGGTTGGGGTTTGTGGATTCGATGCCTGTCACCACTACAAGTGGAATGATTCGCTTTGAGCTCAACTGTATCAACGGAGGCTCTGCTGAAGTCTACTTCGATCAGGTCTTTGTGTCCAACAAGATCGGCGAAGAGTGGGTAGATGGCATTTCGTTGTTCTTTCCTACATCGAAGCATGCTGCTACCATTGCTCCGGCTCAAACAAGCACCGCTCCTGCTGTGGGCACAGCGACGACTAGCAGCGATATCACCGACATCACCGACACCGAGTCTTCTGGCCTTCCTACAACTCAAGCCTCTCAAACACAAACCACTACCGATGAAGCATCAACAACCGACAAGACAGTCGAGTCCACCACAGCCTCCGCCCCGACCTCTGCCCCGACTGATCCTACCGCATCGGGCCCCAAGCTCTGTGCCGAACTGGGAACAGGCGCAGCTGGCCGAGGCTGCGCCAAGAGGCCTTATAGCAGCACGAAAGGCTACAAAGGGTATGGGGGAAGCAAGATCACAAAGGAACAATGTGCCGCTCTTTGCCTTGCAGATGCCAACTGCCAAAGCTTCGAATGGCGTTATTTTGGCAGCGGATGCGCCAACACCTGTAATCTCCTCGCTACAATCTGGGCAGACATCCCTACCAACGGAGGCTCTGATTCAGCTTGGGCCTACGATCGAAGCTGTATTCAGGAGGATGAATGCGCCGAGCAACCCGCTGGTTCTGTATGCGTCAACATCAACGCTGATACGCCCGCCAAGTCTTGTACTCAGGTCAAGGGCAAAGCGAAAGCTTGTGCCAAGCCTTTCCTAACTGCTCCAACAAACGGCGTCTGCGGTCTTAGTAACGAATGTCGCGATCTTTGTGCCAAGTATCCTTCCTGCAAGTCTTATGCAGCGACCTTTGGAAGCTGTAGCTTGTACGATGCTAGATCCTCTGAGGTCGCCGAGGCCGGTAGTGAGCTTTTCTGGTTTACAGATATGGATTGCCATACTTGTGGACAGGGAAACGCCTACTTCGACTACATTTCTGTTGGTCAAGACCCTGCGAATATGCCTCAGTGGACATGCGCTGCGGAGGATAAGACAACTTCGACTCTCGCGGCGCCGACGACAACAGACTCAGCTATCGCAACCACCTCTGACGTTGAACCAATCACAAGTACAAGCCAAGCCAGCGGCGAGGCCGACACATCAACCGCCATCGCAACTACAACTTCTTTATCTCCCTCCGCCACAGCCTCTCTGTGTGCTAACGGCGTTCCATCCCCTGGTATTTGCTCCGCAGCAAACGTCGCGCCTTCAACAGCGACATGTGGCAAGCGTGGTTGGCCTCGCAATGTTGAGCCATATGCTCGTAGTCTCTCTGACTTTCCTAACCAAAATACATTCGAAGACTGTGCTCTCATTTGCAAGCTCGATAGATCATGCAAGGCCTTTGCTATCGATCCTACTCGATCTGGGATGAGGTGCATGTTCAGCTCAGACCCAGCTATCGATGGAGTCTCCAACGCACCTGGCGTATGGAGTGATTTGGATTGTATGAGCTGCACGCTCTGCGGCGACACAATCACTTCCTCGCAGCTTGTACCTGAGGCCCCAACAACCATGATCACCTCGACACGGCCAGCTGGCGAGGATTCCTCCACCCAAGCTGCAACAAGCTCATCCGGGGAACCAACCACCACTCAAACAACGCAAGCAGAGCCTACTGATTGTGCAGTACCCTCGGCCTCCCTGAGCGACGACGTCACCTGCGGTATTCCCGGTCAAAGCGGCCAACAAGCTCAAAGCGCTCGCCTCTTAAACTATGTCATCAAACCAGTGGGTAGTCTGGCCAACTGCGCTGCTGTCTGCCTCCAACGAGCAGATTGCCAGGGCTTTGCGTACATCAAGAGCAACACTGAGTGCTATCCCTTTAGAGTTGGACCTGCTAGCTTGGGAATCACGTATAATCCGCAAGGCACAGAGAAATATTATGATAGGGGGTGCTTCTCGTGTGCTTCATGACGGGAGTAATATGACGACACTTAGAGAAGTTTTTAATATCTTAGACTAGTTTATGATATCTTATGATTATTTGGGATAGTTTAGGATAAACTTAACACACTTTTGACAAGTTTATTTCACCTACGGATGCAAACATCTCAAGCTCTCTGATACCTCAGGAAATGCCGGAGCAAATACCTGGATATAATCATAGAACCGCAAGGCATGGGAAACTCTCTTCGGCTATAGATGTCGATCTTAACACCATTCTAGAAACCGCAGCCGCCCGCTGTCATCCGGTAATAAACACTCCATCAGCCCTGAAACCCAGCCAAGCTCGCTTGTTTTCAGAAACACTCCGCCAAGATACCTCAGCCTCCAATGTTTCCACTTGTCAGACCCGAAAACCGGGGAATAAGCAGCTTGGCATCGTCGCCCAGGCGGTGATACTCTCGTCCGCCAAACATAGCAGGGCAGTGAGACTCCTGATCTTTAGACTTAATCTTAAGTCTAATCGGATGACATATTTGTGGAGATGTAGAAACGTTTATATCTGGGCTGCTGTCCCGTGGAGATGATGTCTGTCTCGACAACTCACTTTTGTTGTAATTACATTCTTTTTTTTATTATAATTGCATTCTTTACCTGTCTATCGTTAAGGCTGTGCCTATTATCACCATGAGGCGATCCGCACTTATCTCTCTCATACCCGCCTTCTTGGCTACTGCTTCTCCTGTCCCTCAAGCTTCCGAACCCGCTGGTTCCTGCGGCGCTGCTGAGGTTGACGAGCTCGTTGGATACGGAGCAAAGACCACTGGAGGGTCTGGAGATCCCGTCACCGTCACTTCTTGCTCAGAGCTCACATCTGCTCTCTCCAATGGCGGTGTCATTCACATCGACGGCCAGCTGACCGGCTGCGATATCATGAACGTCAAGAGCGACACCACCATCCTTGGCGTTGGTTCCAGCTCTGGTCTCACTGACAGTGGTTTCCGCATCAAGAAGGTCGATAATGTTATCATCCGTAACCTCGCCATGAAGAACCCTCCCAAGGAGATGGATCTCATTGACATTGAGACCTCTACCAATATCTGGATTGACCACAACGAGTTCTCTGCCGAGGGTATCACCGGCGACAAGGACTTCTACGACGGTCTCCTCGATGCCAAGCGCGGCTCTGACTTCCTCACCTTCTCATGGAACAAGTTCTCCGACCACTGGAAGGCCAGTCTCATCGGCCACAGCGACAGCAACGGTGATCAAGACACCGGCAAGCTCCACGTTACTTACCACCACAACTACTGGAGCAACATCAACAGCCGTGCTCCCTCTATTCGTTTCGGAACTGCGCATATTTACAGCAGCTGCTACGAGGATCTTCCCACCTCTGGCGTCAACTCTCGAATGGGCGCTCAAGTCCTCGTGGAGAGCACTGCTTTTGTTAACGTTAAGCGACCAATTGTCACCAACCTTGACTCTAAGGAGGATGGATTCGCTATTGAGAAGGACAACCTTTTCGAGAACAGTGAGGCGCAGATTACTCAGGAGAAGGATTTCGTTCCTCCTTATGATTACACCACCGACTCTGCGGATTGTATCTGTGACTATCTCAAGGAGAAGGCTGGTACCGGTGTTATCAACGTCTAGGAGATGGCATGACATGCTTGCATCCGTGTTTTAGAATAAACTTGTCAAAATGTTGCCAAGTTTATCATAAGTTATCCTAAGATACCATACGCCACTCTAAGTATCCTCACATTCCAGGATAATAGGTATAAATAAATAAATCGATAACCATGTTCACTTAGGAAAATGTATAAGGTCCCTCCTATTATAATGAAATATGCATGATCAGCAGTCAAGCCTCAGTCTTCGAAACGGTACAGTTAACATGTTTCACAGTTCTACTAATCTTGCATCTTTCAGCTTGAGCGAAAACGTGCGCAAGCTGAGGCTGACTCGCATATCGGGTTGCCAAAAGTGAGAATCCATATCCAATGACTACAGCTCATCGTATTGTGGCTTCATGCATGCCAAGAAGGTCGCTGGCGGCTGCTCTTCCTATACTGTCTGTCTCTTGGGGGCTGCTTGAAAAGGACGAAGTCTGCTCAGGAAGACATTTGTTTAGTATTCAAGTAAGGTTTTATCATAACATGATGTCGTAAACCTCAAGAATATTACTAGAAAGGTAATGATTAGCAGGACTGGCCCTTGGGTATGAGTTCAGCTGTCTGTCGTATTCGGAGAGTCTGTATGCCTCATCGACTTTGTTACCTCAGGGTCTACAAAACGGGCCAACGAGGCTTGGACATCTTGCACACGCAATCCTTTTCGACTTGAGACAGGGGACATCGCCACGCATTTCAGCCCACTCGTTCTCAGAGCCTGCTTTCGATAACCGCCTAGATTTGATGACGCGAGTCAGCAACCACAGCCTGATTTATAGATAGCATTGATGACGCCCTCCCAAGTTTCCTAACCTCAAGCCGTGACTGCAAACTCGTTCCAATGTCAAAATCGTCGTACGCATGCAATTCCACCTGCGAAAAATATCCCAAAGAGGTCCCCTCCTATGGGGATATAGGAGGAATTGGTGTAAGCTTCACTCCGCTCCAGAACATCAACCATGTGTAGCTGACTTTCGACAAGGTAACTCTAGCCTTCGTTATTACGGCGTGGATAGTGGTCATTGTTCTCGTCGGTTACTATCTCAAAGTCTTCGATCCTCGATTAGACCCTTTTCGAAAGGAGGGCACGCAGAAGCGAACCAAGTATCCAAACTCGATCGACTATTCGGTTCACGAAATGCTACAGAGCATTCCTTGGCTTAAACATGATTCCAGATCTATTTCGACAGGGTCTTCTAGACTTGGAACCGTCTTGAACTCTGTGAGTTCACTACTATTCTGTATTTGGTCACAAGGACTAATGCTATTGTGCACCGCAGTGCGTCCTCACGTTCGCCGATATCCAGATCTTCACGTCATTGGCGATTCTCATCGGCGCGTATGCCTCAGTGGGTTGTGATATTGTTGCTTATCATTGGCAATACATGATCTATCTGGCATGGCTTGCTTCGATAACTCATCTGGCCAGTCTGTCTTTTCTTCGCAACCATCTCGCCAATAACCCAGCAAAGCGCGCATGGCGTCTCGTGGCCATGTTTACAATTCAAGTCATGCTATCCGTGGCAGTGGGACTGTCGATGACTTTTCCTGAGGATACCAAGGATCCAGATGAGGGTCCTCTTGACGATCCTTGGCTCAATTACGGTGGCCGCCCTGCTCAATGCTATTTTAGAGAGGGGGTAGAAACAAATTCTGTGACTTTTCAATCAGCTATCAAGTTTGTCGTCCTTCTCGTTTGGGGACTTGCTATTCGCATCGCAAAGACTTTCGAGGGATTTGAAGGTGGGCTGCGCAAAGTTGCAGCGCTTCTAGAACAAAGGGGTAATCGGCACAGAAGAGCTTATTCGGGCTCGACAGGAAGAGACTGGGATCACGCATTTGCCCATGCGTCTCTGCCTCGTCGTGTTTGGAGTTACTTTTCTGTTCCTATCTTTATCGGATTCTACTCGGTTTTGAGTATCCAACTTGATCTTTTCACGTCGCTCCTAGCGGAAGTACGTTGTGGCAAAAGCATCATCTGAAGAAACTTGGCTGATCTTCTCGGGCAGGTCTATTGGTTATTCTTTACTATCATCTGGATTACGGCGCGCCTCATTAAACTCCGAATACCAGGCAATCAAGACGACAGCGAATGGACTTTTGGCCAGATTCTTCCTATCATCCTTCTCGTTGCCCCCCTCGTTCTGGCAACCGAGGCCTTTTATACGACATCAGCGAGCAAAGAGCCGGCCAGCAACCACCCAGAAATTCCGGTGCCTAATCCAGACGACATCAGAGACCTGAGCCATATTCGCAGCCCTGCATATCAAGGTGCATTCTTCTTAGCAGTCTTGTCATACATCGAGATCGCGGTATACTTCGTTCTCGATCAACCAGCAACTCAAGGCATCGCCAACCCCCTCATTGTGATCCTATTGTCAGCATTTCTCCTCCAGCCGGTGCTGCAACTATCCTGGGTTGTTTGTAACCTTTGGCTTGACAACTTGACTTGGCACATGCCATTGAAACGCACAATTCGCGATGTCATCCTATTCATATATTCTGCCATCTCACTTGCCCAGAGCCTCCCTCCAGGTGCATTTATGCAGGGGCTGTCAAGTGATGTCGACGCGGATTTCTATGCACTTTCTGTTCTCTTAGCAGTTTTGCTGATATTTTACACACATGCTTCCCTAACTGCGACATTTGTTCTTGTTCCAGTTCTGAGAGCAACAAAATGGCGTTTTCCCCTATATGTGGTTCTATTTTGCGTCTCGTATCTGACTCTTCGATCTATCAGCATAGGCCTTTCTCTTGAATTGTTTGCATCGATTCATTTGGATAGGTTTTTACTCATTTCTTCAGCAGTTCAGATGCCTCTGCAGCTCCTAACTTTCTCTCTGGAAGTCTGGGCTGAGAAAAAGGGTCCGCCGAAGTGGATAGTTTACTCTGTGAGAACCGTATCCCTGATCTGCCTTAGCCCTTTTTGCCTGGTCTTGATTCAATTGGGCTCATATATGTTTGTCAACCTCTTCTTTGGCAGTTTTCTGCTCTCCGTGCATATTTGGTCTGTTATTGGTCTTTGCCTTGACAATTGCAAACATTCATTCGATACAGCTCTGGGTAGTGCTGTATTGGCGGAACCTTAGACTACCTTAGTTAGGTGATAGATATCGGCGTTCCGCTCCCATATTCCGCCCCCGCATAACCACCCAAACACCCCCTCAAACCTGGCTCAACTCACTCACCATTCATTTATTCACTCGACTGCAACTCATACATACATAACATCTACTACAATGGGCACGATCTCAATAAGAAAATTCATCCGCTGGCTCCCAGACGAGGCCTCTGAGCCAACTTCTACCATAGTCATCACATCACCACGCCTCAAGCGCTTCGTCGATCTACGCATTCTCCTCCCCGATAACGACCCCTCATGGACCGGCCAAGATGGTACTCACCTCTCCCTCTCCCTTTCTCTCATTCACAATTAACAAATCTTAGAACCCCTTCCTCTATCCCGTCTAGACTGGGCCATAGTCGGCACAACGGTATCTACCAAGATCCCCGACCCAGAAGGAAACTTGACTTCCCACTCAACGTTCCACCAATGGATATCATCCCGCACTCTCGACTCCGATGCCGGCTTCATGTATCCTCAACCAAACGACCTAACCCTTGAAAAGGGCAGTATGGTCAACCCGGATACTGGAATCGACACAGCATATGAAGAGCTCTGGCATGATGCTACGCCGACAGCTGTGCCTGGTGAACCAGCCGTCAGAGCGCTTGTTCTTCAAACTGAGGATGAGAAGAACGGAGTGAGGGGCTCAGTAGTGAGACTGGGACGTTATGCACAGGGGCTGATCAGAGTCGGAGAGCATATCTCACTCGAAAGGTGGGAGTGGAAGGACGGGTGGAAGAGGACTATTAGAATGGGAGATGCGGAGTTGCCGATTGAGAAGATTCTGGGCGAAGAGACTTTGAAAGAGGGTGATACAGTTGATGTCGGTGGGCGGGAATGGAAGGTTATTGAAGAGAGTGGGAAAGATGAGTCAAAGTGGTGATGGCAGTTCACATGGTCTAAAGTAGTCAACTCAATTACGCTCATGTGAGCCTCAATTATCATCGACGCAAACTTTCTCGGTCGGCTCGGCCGAGTTTGAAATGCATTCTGTCTACACATCCGTGTAGCGGTACTTAACAAGTCTTGAACTCTCACACTAATCACTACAGCGATGTTGTCTCGCATGCCGTCATCGTCATCACCCAGTTCATTTGGGGTCCTCCTCTGGTAGCTTTTGTCTTTCCTCTCCGGTCTTTCCGTCATCTAGTAGAACCACCTTCTAGGCCATCCACCTCTGAGCAGCAAAACAAACGCATTGTAAAACTTGATCCTCCTCTACCTTGGTCCATACAGCAAAGCCCGCTCCGGGGACTTCCTCGTCCCGTCATGCTTCTTATAAAAACTCGAACAACATGCGTAGAAATCTCCACGATGTAAAAGCAAAACGCCCGTCCATGGTTTAAACAGTTGTCTTCGTAACCGATAAACATCTTCTGAAACTGAAAGCTTTAAACAAGGCGCAATAAAACAGTGAATGCGCAAACAATATCACAATGTGAAGCTCAGACAGCCCAGCTGCCTCGTCGTTCTCGCACACCCCATCCGACGGGGTCCATGCTGTCGAGGTTGGGGTGCTGTCTAGCCCACTCCTTAATATAGGATTGAAGAGCATGCCATCGAGGGCATCTCTGATCGCGAGGCTTGTCGGCCTCTGATTCGACGAGGTGGCCTTGGGCGAGTTGCTTCTCGTCATCTTTCTCAAGGTCCTCAATACTCATCAAGCTGATCCGTGAAAGCTCACCATCAAAAGCCCGGGCCATAGCCGGGTAGCCTAGTGATAGATAGTTGTACACTTGGGTGACAAAGCTATCGTCGAACTCCTGATCAATCTTATCTTCGAGCTCTGCATGTGCCTTTTCCTTCTGCAGACGCTCATTGATACCATGCAGCATGTGGAGTCCCTTGGGGGGACCGGCCCGTGCCCGGTGCTGCGCTATGCCGTTGGCCTGGCCATTGGCTGCTCCGATCATGGCAGGCTCGTCTGTGTATGGTGGAGAGCTGATTTTTGAAGCGTCACCGGGAGTGGCCGCCGGTCTGGGCGTGGCGAGCATTGGTGGGGCATGCAGGTCTGCTGGCACCAGGTAGTTATCATTCGAGTCTGATCTGAAGCAATAGCCTCTCCAGAGACCATTCTGACCCGAAAGATCCCGGAACTTCTCTTCAGCATGGCGTTCTGCGAATGGGTGATCGGGCTCGAGCTTGGTCTGCTTAGGAGACGGACACCTCCGGAAGACGAGATCTTTGCCGAGCATGGGCGGTGTGACACCCAGACGCTTCTTCTGGAACGAGGGAGCAGGCGATCCGCGTCCGAAAGGTCGGTATCCGAAGGGTCGGGCGAGGTTGCGCGTGGCAGCAAAGCCGCCGGTGTCTGGGGGTATTTGAGAAGCTTTGGCGTACGGGACATCTGCAGAGCCAACGGCCGGGGCCGACGGGATGAAGGGCATCGTAGATTCGCCAATGTGTCGGGATGCTGCAGGTGCCGGGGACGATGCCTTGCTGCGTTGCTCGGCTGTCAAATAAGATTCTGTATCGAGCAACGGCATATGCGTCTCACCAATCGGACCACTAACACCGATCGATGACCGCTTGCTACTGCTATCATGAGGGGTGTTTGAGGTGGTCCACATCGGATCCGGAGGAGGTTCGAGATCCATTGCATCGAGGTCTGCTGTATCGGTTCGCATCATGACATCCTCGTCCTTCTTAACCACTGGTGCTTCCACTACAGGTTCTTCAACGAGGGTGTCCATCTCCCCAGGTTTCTCGTCAATCGCCATAGCATCCTCATCTTTCTGCTGCTGTTCCTGCTCCTGCTTGGCCTCAACATGCTCCTGCATGTGTTTATGCCACCAGCCGAGATTGCTGTCGGACGATTGCCGCCGCACATTGTGATGGTGCTTGACGGGATGGCCATGGTGATCATGCACGGGAGAAGTGCTCTCGGGAGATTGATCACTTCCTGAACTCTCACGGAAGTAGAAATGGTCGACGTTTCCTTCACGAACGTGACTGTTGGGGAACGCAGCCAGAGCGGCCTCCTGCATCTGACGCTCTGCCTCCTTCGCAGCAATCTCTAGCAGAAACGAAACGACATTCTCGTCCTCGGATTCGCGGCGTCTAGGGCCATTGGAGGGGGATTCGTGAGCATCGTCTCGTCGTCTGCCGCGGTGTTTTGTGGCGGTGTAGATGTTCTTTGTGTAAGGGGTAATGTCGGTCTTGTCGGTGGGTTTGGTCGCAGGTCCTGCATCTCCAACTCTGCGGCTTCTACGGGACGATTCGATCAACTGAGGAGCGAAGCGTCGCTTTGGTCGCTGCTGGTGCTTCTTCTGCAACTCGTTCAGACCAGGCGAGGGAGAACGAGGCGAGGGCTCGGGTGTAGGTTCGGGATTAGGTCTCATTGTGCGAGGCGTCTTTTTCTCATCTGATCTGTTGCTTGATCGACTGGTTGAAAATGTGGTCTCAATGGGCTCTGGAACAAACCGTCGCCGAGGTTTGTCTGTCGTGGCCATGATGAGGAGGGGAGGAAAAAGAAAAGACCAGGGTTCGGGAATAGATGACTCGCGCGGACTTGACTGGGTTGATGCTCGTTCGTACTGTACTGTACTTGGCCTACGTTGCGCTCGCTCGCTCACTCGCGGTGCCTGTGCCTGTGCCTGTCCTGTGCTTGCGATGGATGGAGGGGCAGGGGGGGACAAAAACAAGTGAGTAATAATAGTATTTGCCTTAGGTAAGGGCAATGAGAAGACCGCAATTGGAGTAGACCGAAGGATGTTTCGGTGGAGGAAGGGTAAAAGGCTTTAGTGGGAAGGGGAAAGGAAGAAAAGTAGAAGGGAGATTAAAAAATGTGAAGATGGCTTGGTTTGCTAGTGACGAAAGTCAACTTTTGCTCTGGGAGGGAAAAGCAGTTTGGGATACGAGACTCCGACTGCGCGGGCGACCTTGGTTTTAGTCTAGCAACAGCAGAGAGAGATAGAGGCCAGAGCAAAAGAGCGGGCGGGGCGATAGAGGCACCTCACCTCAATAGACTAAGCAGTAGTTACGGTACCAGGATAGTCTGCTTTCGGTAGTAGAGGTACATTGGATGGAATTGTCTCTGATCCATCCAATCCATTCATTCATTCATTCTCTTGGTGACGAGACGAGAATGGAAGCGGGAAATGACTGGCGTCCGACGCCGGCGGTCACAAGTTCACATTTCAGTCAAATCAACGGGCAACGGACCCTTGTCAATCGATGGAGTGTCAAGTCCATGTCCGGCTGGTCAGACTCTGCTCTATTCTCGCATTGGAAGTGCCGCCACAAACTATCGAACAAGTCCAAGACCTAAGCCTCGCTATCAATTGTCCAGCTGCCTTCCACGGCCTCAAAATAATCATATGTTGCAGAGGAATACAACTAAAAGAATCACCAAATTGCTTATCTGTCTCTACTGAACTTCTTGTTTTTCAGCATCTCATCCCACATGCCACCTTGAATGACATGACGCGGACACCAGTTCCCGAGGCAAAAGTGCAGTGCAGGCAGAAAAGACCCTGGAACACAAGGAGAAGGGTCTGCCAGCCCAGCCCAGCCCCAGCCCAGCTAACGTTAGCAGCGGGCACCACCAGCACAGTAAACTCAGAACCGAACCCAGGCGCCTGTCATACCCTGAAAATCAAAAATGGAACATCCATTGTCCAGTCCCATCAGATCTTGAGGTGGGTGGCAACGATGATGTTCACTCATGGTCCCATTTTCAGGGGCCGCGTCAAGCGCACATCAATCACATCGTTCGTATCTGGCTGGGCACTGCATTTGCTCTTTGTTGTTCACAAACAGGGCGCTCACCTCAATCTCTTGACACCGTGAGGCTCACGATGGTGTCTCTGCTGTCTACCCCAGCATCAAAAGCGGTTTCCCCGTGGGAACCATGTCTCATTGATTCTGTCAAGCTTAGCCCAGACCAGTTCTTGGTGGGGGTGTTTTGGAGACCATCAGGACCATGGTGGGGTTTCATTAGCATGGGATATCAGGAGTAGATGGACAGTGTGAGAGTCGCAAGAGTCAGGATATTACTGTGCTGAGGTCATCTTTCAAGCCCGCGATAGCACTCAGCTTCACATCTGACTCAGAACATACAGTACTTTACTCTTGACCTCACACATGTTGGCTACTTTACTCAATGCCCTTTGATTCATTCATGTACTCACATTAATTGCAGTATCAGCTCCCCACGTCCAACAATTCCAATCCCACCGACATGCAAGCAATCGTCCCTCCTGTGGCTTTCATCGACCAGGCCTCTATGATCTCATCCCAGGACCAAGCCGCGCAATAAAACACCGTACATAGCCAAGCCAAGACCTCGAATACAGGCTCGCCACCCGCCGTCCGCGTCCGCCCGGGGGCTCTGTTGGTGTTCCCGCCCGGGCCCCGAAGCCGCAGAGCCCCGGTGAGAAACATCCATCACAAGAAACCTGGAAAACAAACAAATGGACATCGACCCGCTGCTAGGGATTGACGTTCCTGCAGTTCCGTCCTCACCGACTATTCCGTACTCCATCTGAACCGAAACTCTGAAACTACTGTATTGTTAAAAGTCTAGACAACTATTTAGCAGGACAAACTGAACTAGACATGCACAAAACATCAAAAGAGGTGTAACCAAGGTCCTCACTAAAAGGCCCGTAAACTCGTGGCCATTGTGGCGACCAGTCCGGGCAAGAATAAAGACAAGAATTCTCATGACTTTGTCTCTTCTCTTTTCTCAAAGACCGCTGGCAACACTTCTGGCTGTTACGCTGTAACCCTCCATCGCCAGGTCCGCAGGGTTCGTTATCTCACAGGCGTCACCACCCTCGCTAAGCCAGAGCCTCAAGGGCGCCCCCTTTCTCTGCTGTGAGATCTGATGTTGGTTGCAGGTGCAGCCCTAGATGCGTGTTACTGTTGAGGTTCTGTGTTACACGGCAGCCACGCCATGATTTCGTTGAGGATGAACTGGAATTTAGTCTCAGAATGTCCCGGCGGTTGTTTCTTTGCAAGTGAGTCAGTGTAATTGACATGGGGGTATTTCCGTGTTAGTATGTCTCTTTAGCTGAAATTGAAGCTATCGTGAAAGTTCAATAGAGCGTCTGAGCGTCTACTTTGTAAACTCAACCCCCCACGCGACACCTCCATTACAGAGTTATCTCATGCGGGCACGCAGCACACACACTTTGATATGCCGTCACATCCAAAACAGCCACTCACACTTCTCAACTTGACAACCCTCCATCACAATACGATACCGTAGCGTGCGTGCATACTGTACTCTAACGTTAGCTCGATTCTCCAGCGGCTTCCGAAAGCGATAACTTGAGAGACAACATCCACGGATCTGAGCACAGCAGCCACAACGAGCCGTTGCATTCGCTCTCCACTGCAGTGCAACAAAGCAAAGCAAAGCAAAGCAAAGCTTCACTTGTTTCCGTCACCGACCGCTCAGGTCCCTTGCTTTACAGTGCAGTTCGCCCCGTTGATCCCCCGCACTCACCGCATCAGCCCGCCCTGGCTCAATGCTTGTTTTCCGGAAGCCCTGCCGTGAGCTAAAAGTACACGAGACCCTCTAATCATCATGGATCTGAACCTCCGCCATTTCATATCACGAAGAAACACGAAATCCCCCAGCCCTTGGAGTTTTTGCTTGTCCCTACCCAACTGCTGAGCCCACGCTCTCCTGATGTCGTCGAGTTAAAATTATCCTGGTCCGTCGAATCAATTGCGGCTCTTTTATCCCGTGCCCCTTGACCTCAGGTGATATCCGCATCTTGTTCCAGCTTTGTATTTATCCAATTACACGTGGGCTATTTTCCATGCCATCTCACTTTTGGCAATTCGGTAGAATTCAGTTTTCGGTCCTTAGGAGAAAAAATAACATGACTTTGGTTCTTGAGATCTTGATGACTTGCATGGCTCTCTTTGTCCTGTAATGCTAATTGATGCACACCGCTTGAAGACTAAAACCTTGGCCTCTTTGTCTTGCTGTGTTCTGGAGAAAGTTGGTTGCTTCATCTCCCCTTTGACCAAGGCCTCAATGCTCCTCTTTGTGACACCTCAAACCGTGGCAACGAACCTCTTGGCCTGTGTTATGTATCACATGGAAGTCGTGGTACCCCAAACTGCATCGAGATGTCTCACTTCCCCATCATTTTCACTCCGAAGTCGGCATAGTTATCTCATTCATGGAGTAAACTTCCACCTGAGATCACTTCCAAGAGATACTTACCCCATCATCTTGAGATCAACTCCACTCGCCATGTGTTTCCCAGATTCAAGTTCGCCTCCCAATTCTCGATAAGCCTAGAGCATCAGCCTTGAATTAACCTTTTGTGCAAACAAAGCCCATTGCCCTCTGGAATGCGGTTGTACCATCTGGCCAACCGGCTGCGTGACAAGTGCTGATCTTCAACCGCGGATCATGAAGGGTCCGTCGTACAGTCAGAGTTCACGACGTCAGTTGTTTCCCCGAGTCGTGCTTCGAGATCTACAAGTCTCGTTTCACATGCACGACTCGTTGAGCTGATCTGTATCGATTTGCAATTGATCTTTGCGGAGAAGCGGAGAGTGGTTGTTTCGCAGGGTCTTGTTACCACGTCAAGCTTGTAACTTTATTCCAACGAGTCACTGTACTTCTGAGATTGTCACTTGGGAAGGGAGTCACTGTGTAACGTTGGTAGAATATTACCATCTGCACTATTCCATATCACGATGGGAGCGCCCGTTCTCAATGTGATGATCATTCGTGTTGGGCTCCTTCACCCCGAAAGCTTCTCGTGTTAAGCGCTGGTATTGGCGATCTACAAATAATAACCATCGATCTGGATGAAATATTCTTTACAAGGTTACGATCTCCTCAATTGGAGTCGATCCTTGCTTTCTTGTTGGAGTCATGGTTTTCAGCACATGGGCGACTGCGTTCGGCCTAGAGCTCCAGGGTAAGTCAAGCTGCACCACCACCATTAAGACGCAAGAAGGCGATCACCTAGGCCAACGACAAGAATTGGGACTGTTCTTTCAATAAATCTCAGAATTCAGGCCAAATTAGCCATGTCTATCGTTTTCCTTGATTCTTCAGTCCGATGCTAATCGTTGGTAGTGAGCTGTGATACTAGGGAATCGCACGAGCAGTTCGACCTGGACGTAATGATGGTTGACAAATACTGCATAAACTACAAAGGTTCTCCCCTTTGTACGATCGTAGAGGTCGGTCGAATGTCATCATCCTAGTCAGTAAGAAAAATCGATCCCCAAGGCCCGGCGTGCGATTTGAGTAGTTGAATGTAAGATCAGTAGACAACACGAGCATGCGAGCTTGGTTGGCATGGAGTTGTCTTTATGTTCTAGAAGATAAGCATATGGAGGATACCCTGAATAAGACTAACTATTTTTGGGCAATGAAACGCAGTCTCTCGACAGAATGGCAAGCTGTCGATGGTATAGCAGCATGATGTCGTATTGAGTTCAAGAACCATAGCGATGTCTCTTGCATCGAACAAGACTGCAGGCACTCTTTGGCTGAGGGGTCATACTGCTCATTCAAGCTGCTATTCCATTGAGCAACCGGTTAGGTATATTACATAAACAAACAACTGTTGTCGAAAGGTCTTCAGGACACCAGGCAACGAATTCTGTTGAGTTAAAGAGAGAGTTCGCGATGTCAAACTTAACAAAGAGGCCCAAATCAAGGATCAGTTCATCTGCCATTCAACTGCCGATCCCCACTCCCCGGAGTCCTCGCGACCCTCGGGAAGCGGTAGATGAGGAGATTGATAATTCTGACGCAAAATCCGGGGAAATATTAGCGGATAATGCACAGTTAAGAGGAGAAATGTAGGACCTCTTCTAAGAGAAAAAAAAAACACTTAGGCAAGTTTAGTGTATCTTAGCAGCCCTTTGGGCCAGTTTATTTTGGCACCCTGAATGAACGTCGACTGGTGCTCGGTGAGTCAGAGTAAATGATCTGAGCGATGGCATCAAAAACACCATGGGTTTCTCCGAGCTTGTTGTTCCCACGTTGTGAGGTTGAGCATTTCTAATGAAGCTGATTAATTCAAAAAAGGAATTAATAATCTCATATTAGAAATTCATGCACCGGGTCGTCATAAATATCACCCAATGCCCCAGAAACCTCAGCCAGGTCGTCATCTTACGCCCTCAACTCCACGACTCGGTCGTCATGTTAGCAAAAACAGCATCGCCCCGGGCGTCACATCGGCATTTAACAAGCATTTTCTCGCTCCCTCGAATCGAATGTTTTGTCAGCTAGACATGCCGCTATACCGAAGGAGGTAATTTTTCCCACGCTCGATCCACTCGCCAAGCATGGTTAATGACGGGGCAAGCGAGATTCAAGATACTACAAAGCGTGATGGCATCCTCTTCTTTTTCTTTGTATCATAGCCTCGGTGTACGATTAGACCGTTGAATACTACTCTTATCTCTTATTGTTATATGCTATCTTATCTTATGTGTATATCATGAGTCGAACTGATGAAGAGAATCCTGGGGTCCAGGCTGGACGGAGCCGGGACTCTTCTATGGATGTTGAGAAGCTCGGTCGTCAACGACCTGAAGTGTTCAAGTCAATATGGGCCGAACTAGGCTTTGGTTTCTCTGTGTTTTGTTCTATGCTAATGGCTGTAAGTTCCATACCTCCTATTGCTCTGTATCAACCACTGTTCAACGCAGGCACTGACATCATCAGGAATTCTTCGTCAGTGGATTTCATGTTATCCTTCCACCATTAGCCGAAGAACTCAATATCCCAGCTGCTTCACAAACATGGCCTTCAAGTGTTTTCTCTCTTATCACAGGAGCAATGCTTCTACCAATGGGCCGCCTAAGCGATATGTACGGCGGATACATCGTCTTTAATGGTGGTCTCCTGTGGTTCATGCTCTGGGCACTCATTGCAGGATTCAGCAAGAACTACATGATGCTCATCTTCTGTCGAGCCTTACAAGGCTTCGGCCCTGCGGCATATCTTCCTGGTGGTGTCATGCTAATGGGCAAATTCTATCGTCCGGGACCTCGAAAGAATCTCATCTTTGCTTTATACGGTGCCTTTGCACCCCTGGGGTTCTTCTTTGGTATCTTCGTTGCGGGTCTAACAGCAGAGTATCTTGACTGGCGCTGGTACTTTTGGATCGGTACTATGATTTTTGCCGTTGTCTCTTCCGTTTCCCTTCTCGCTGTCCCTTTCGACTTCCGCGATAGAAAGGCTGATATCCCCATGGATTGGTGGGGTGTTGGAACTATTGTCCCTGGCCTTCTCCTTGTTGTCTACTCTCTGACAGATAGTTCACATGCACCCCACGGCTGGGCCACACCATACATAATCGTCACACTGATCCTCGGAGTCATGTTCCTAGCCAGCGCGTGGTACGTCGAAACGCATAAAGCTCGAGTTCCTCTATTGCCCGCCGACCTCTTTGCGCCTAAGGGGATGAATCGTCTGCTAGCTGTGCTCTTCATGGCCTTTGGCACCTTTGGCCTCTTCCTCTTTTACTCAAGCTTCTACATGGAGTTGGTATTGCACAGGTCACCACTCATAACTGCGGTCTGGTACATCCCCATGTGCGTTGGTGGTCTCATCATTGGCACCGTTGGAGGCTTCACATTGCACTTCCTACCAGGACGAGTGCTGCTGTTCATCTCGTCCCTGGCCAATGCGATTACCATGTTACTGTTTGCTCTTATGCCTGAGAATCCCAATTATTGGGCCTGGGTCTTCCCGGCAATGGTCTGTTGTACTATTGGCATCGACATCACTTTCACAGTCAGCAACATCTTCCTGACTACCAACATGCCAAGCCATAGACAGGGGCTTGCGGGAGCTCTAATCAACAGTGTTCTCTTCCTGGGAATCAGTTTCTTCCTCGGTATTGCAGATATCGCGGTTGCAGAAACGGCGAACCTGGGACTTCGAAAAAGCTACAAGGTGGCATTCTGGTTGGCCTTTGGTGTGGCATCAATTCCATTGCTCTTCATCCCGTTCATCCAGATTGGGTCCGCCAAGAGCGAGCTTACAATGGATGAGCGGCAGAGATTGGAGAATCCATCATCTGTTAGAGAGTCGGAGGTAGAACAGGAGGCAGAAACACAAGCACAACCACAGGAGCCGAAGACTTGAGGTCCTTCGAGAGCAAAAACCTCCGACCTAAACTTAGGGTGTCAAAATAACCTAATATAAAGAGAAATAAATCTATACTAAATCTACCTAATTTACCTCAGTCTTTTTGTGACTTAGAGTAGAGGTCCTGAGTTTTCTTGCTTCCCCTGATCCTCGAAAAGGGAGAACGGCCACTTTTCATGCTACATGCTCTCTAGTGCTTGAGTAATGCCTTTTCACTTGCACAAAATGTTGTTTAAACGCTTATTACCCATGAAGGGTGGAAGTACATAGTACCACACTGGCGAGTATCTAGGTAATAAATCTGTTGATATGCGGTTGAGTAAGATCTCCCTGAGCTATAACACAAGATTAGATCCAGGTACCGATCGAACTACGCGAGGGAAACGCGATTTACCCATCGGACACTTCTCAAAACTGCAGGGTCAAAGATAGATCAGAAGTAAGTACCCTTGGAGACCTATAGAGCAACATGAGTCAAGATGATAGTAGAAATGCTCTCCTAATAATAGAGCCCCAACTACCGTTATTTCAGGGCATCCATAACAAAAACGTGACCCGGCAACCCGGGTTTTGGACAAGAAGCCGATTGCAACAGTAATGTCACGATGTAACTGGACCCTCCGGAAGATAGCGGCTCTCTTACGCAGAGTTGAGTTGTTTCTTGGTTTCAGAGGCTACCATTTTAAAGCTGCAACACAGATGCAAAGGACCACATGCCCCTGCATGAAATGATGAGATAACAACGTATTCCCTGGCTGCCACCCGTGTAAATGACCAGGATCCAACGTGGTGAACCAGGGTTGCAGGCGCCACAATGTGGTTTTCTGCAACAGTGGCTGGCAAGATAATGAAACCAACAACGGGTGTGCGAACGGCTGTTTTACAGATGAGAAAACGTTGAAAGAGTTTGCATCGTTGAGGCTTGGCCGTTGCGAACTGATGGAGGCGTTTTTGATATTGAAACCATGGTGATCCTGGTCAAAACGGCCCAGAGCTCTGGTGTGCCCATTAAAACCCCTGTCGATGATCGAGATTGAGAGGTGGCCAAGATATCAAAATTCTTGATATGCTGTTACAAGCCAAGACATTGCTTACCACTTGATCATTTATTGCTGTAAGCGATACGGCACGGGGCGAGCTCAAAGTCTGACATTCGCCGTCATCATGGTCGAATCTTGATGTGCACACCGTTCGTTTTTCACCGCGACATTGCTTCAGCCAAGCCCAAGCCGCCTGCGGCTGCTCTACAGTCTGAGCGGAGCATCCCAGGGACTAGGACTAAAGGTAGCATTGGGCCTATGAGAGACCTCAAAAGCCATGAGGAACAGGGACTAGAAACTTGGCCGCGAGTGGATTCTTCGGTAGAGTTGGCGTTGAAATCCTCTGCCGCTTCCGGGGAACCCAAAACAGGGCACGACATGATGACCAAAGATGGTGGGTATCTGTCCCAGCGTAGGATTCGACAGTTATCAACGGCGCTATCTAAAGCCACAGTCAGAAAATGGCATCTTGTTGATGGCCATTGGAAGATTATTTGTTGTTTTGCTAGATCATGGAGGGTAGAGAAATCTGGGGGATAAGCCTGGGCCCGCATGCGAAACGAGGTAAAACATGCGAGGGAAAAGTCTTCTTTTTTGTTTCTTTTTTCGGTATTAGATCATTGGTCGACGGGGAGAAAAGAAGGATCAATCTTGTGGAGACTGGCGTTTCTAGTTTCCGATGGTTGGTTGAGTTACATTGAATGGATGGAAGAGAGAAAAGAGACCCATAGCATCGCGATCTGGTCATTTCTTACAGAGTCAAAGAGATCCAATCTCTGAGATAGGTACGGGATGGGCATTATTGCGAAGGTATTAAGGGATGCTGATGCTGCAATATCAGCTGAGCCCTATAGCACATCCAAAGCATGCATTGGCTTATCAGACTCTCCCTTTAGCATTGATCAAGTTAGACTTGTTCATGGGCGGGTTTAGTGTAGATTAAATAGTGTGGCATCCCATGCCGTTTTCAATCATTATGAGCAACGCTGCATCTGTCTTGTCCGAGTAAAGCTTCAACTCTGTTTATACGTTTTAGGTTAAAGATTATTTACATTGACTTTTCCGTAAACAACATTCAGTTCTTACTCTACGCGATTCATAACGTCTCATCCATTGAGTTGAACTGAATTGACCGATGAAAAGTCTTGGTATCGTCCCACTTAAGTCAACGGGCAAGCATCCTTTCTCCAACTTCCAACTTTTTACGACTTTGCGACATTGGGATCCAATTCAGTCCTTCTTTTCTTCTTTTGCGCCGATACCATTGTTATGCAACCACAACAGACAGTGGAGGCCAATCTCTCTGCCAACATCAGCCGTACCGCGACTTGTACAACTCTAACCGACCCTTTATCTCGTTGTTTGCTTCTTGTACTCCTGGGACCTTGCGTACTTTGTCTGACCTGAGAGGTACATACACGACCGTGCATTGCGCTTCAACGCTTATATCGACTCGTTTTCTAAAGCTTCTTCGTTGCACTGCGCCTGCAAATGCGAGCCGTCAGGTACGAGCCAATTCTCCTCGTAGCCACGTTTTTTTTCCCTCTGGTTCCCTGCATCGTCTCATTTCATCTCATATCTGGCTTCTTATTTGCTTGTCTCTGTCGTTGTCTTTGTCTTGAGTTGCGGGCCTTTCCGAGCGTACCTGGTTCGCTCGGTACCTGGATCATCCTGTCTCTCCATGCGACGCGACCCAGCATTGAAACACCAGGATACCTTTCCGCTTGGCTTGTGCTTTGCGCTACAGTACCAGTTCGATCCAGCTAATTCGTCTTCCTTTGTCAGTGCAAGTCTGTGCTGCGCTGGCGATAGTTATCATACTCTCCAGCCATTTCCGTCTTGCTTATATCAAAGTCGACTTTTGGCTTCCCGCCTTGTTCCCGTTGCTACAAGGACCCCTGCCTTCAAATATCCGTTCGTCAAACTCTGAACAAAAGTCTCGCCGTTTTGGTCCAGCCATCCTAACTTTACTTCTAGACATATTCGCGCTGTCGCGCCGTGACCTTTTGTTTCCCAATTCTCTTCATCCAACAGCTCCAAGAGCTTCATCGTCCTTGCGCTCGAGCTCTTGACCCTGGTCTGACACCGGCTTCCCACTATCGCAAACTACTACCGAAACTGCGATACCTGCAGCCAGCTATCATTATAGCACACCGACTTCAGCCCAGCATATCATGGGGTGCTGACCCGTGACCTTTCATTACTACACTACCAACTACAGTCGCTTCGATAACAGCTGTCAGTGCATTCGCTGTGTGCTGTGCTGCGCTGCTGCGCCGTTCGTCCTCGATTACATTCGGGTACTTGGAACCGAATCTGGACAATCTTGCCCATTTATATCCAATTCCCTGTCTGGCACGGCGATCTGGATGCTAAGCGCATCCTTGCTTGATAAGAATTAACACAAAGGCAGCTTCCTCCCTGCCTTGTTCGGCTGGCGCAGGATCGCTCGACTTTTGCGCTCACCAATCAGTCATCATGACTTCTCCAAAGGCTACAATATCTGACCGCGGCCAAGAGAACGACGACACCCTTATAGAACCTGTGCTATCGTCTCCTCTCTCAACGCCCCAAACAACAAGTCCTGAGCTGGTCTCGTTTCAGTCGCTGGCCGACCAAACATCAACACCACTCAGCATCATGGACGATTCATGCTTTCTCGACATCGACAAGTTCATCGCAAGCGGTCTCGAGTCAAGCAGTGTTAGTGCTGGTCTCGACAAACCTACAGCGTCATTCAGCCAATCGCCAGTGATTACAGCGGGGTCGCCCGCTAGACCCTCGGACCCCAGCACTAAGAGCCAGCGCAACGCAGATCCTCTTGGATGTACAGGGACAGCTACAGATGGCGGCCTCGCCGAACAGACACGTGCCGCTCATGAGCACAATGTTTCTGGATCAGTCGAGAAGGAAACAAAGTTACAACAATCTTCTAATCGGCAATCGTATCGGAGATCCCATGAGTACGTCCAAACAAAGCCATTAGAGGTCACTGCGCAGCCAAAAATCATCTCGCCAGCGGAAGCTGCATCAAATACGACAGGCTTCGCTACCCAAAATAGCACCGCCCCATCAAATACCGGCGAGCCCAGTCTTGGTTTCAGGGGCCTTCATTCCGATCAGCACGAGTATCGAATAGATAGTTCGAGCAAAAATCAGCAATACGAGACTGCTCTTGCATCTATAGGGCCTTTATCGGTGGAAAGGCTCCCTGCGTCAGGGATAGCCACACAGGCAAGCAGCCACTGTAGTGCTCCTCAAAGCGCCACCCAGGCCATGTCAAGCACGGCCTCCACTAGCAACAATTCTGTTCCCCCTGGGCATCAAAGACACCGCACCGGTCATTCCTCACACGACTCCCGCGACAACGACTTTCCTCCCTCTCACACAACATCCTATTCTTCTCGAGTCGGTGGCATTAAACTCGATACGAGTTTTGTCAAGCCTACGCCAAGGCCTATTGTCCGTACAGCGCCCGACTCACCTTCGCTCAGTATCCAACATCCAACTCCCGACATTACCTCCCAGGCCCGATCTGGAGCATACGTCGGGAACATCGCACAACTCGAAGCGACCGCCGAACGATTGTCTATGACCAGTTCCATCGACGATGCGATTCGAGATTTACACACTGAATTAAAGCGATCCGATAGCAGACGTTCCTCCATCCTTGCTGCCAGCGTCAAAGCCTCTGGGTCCATTGACGATTACACCAGTAACCCCGGTTCCGCTATCGAACAACTAAGACGACATCCTTCCATCGCTTCTTCCATCGTTTCTACAAATAACGCCGCACGCCACGGTGGTTATTCCCCCGGTGGATACGTACTTTCGCCTAATCACTCCTTTACCGGACGTCTTCGATCAGGATCCAAGAATTCGGCTGGCCGACCAGACTTTGATCTCGATACAGTTCTATCCCGTCACGGCCCAGGCAAAGCATCTGTTAGAAGTGTCCGGTCGACAAAGGTCTCGCTTGCCGAGATATCGGAATCAGAGCCTATTGCACTAACCCAGGACGTCCTCGACATGGCCGACAAAACACCGGTCAAGAACCCTGAGGGTGAATCCCTCCTCCCTGATGAGCTCCGCGATGCCAATATGCCCGCCACCGACGTATTCCAAAACATGATGGGTGACGATGATTTTATGAACTCCAAGAACGAGCGCTCACTCCCTGATGCGAGCACTGGTCTTCTTGCCGACCAAGAGTCTAGGGATCCTCAGCGACCCGGAAGTTCACATTCAGATACAACATTCCAACAATGTCAGGATGCATTTGGCGACTTTGATGGCGTCCATTGGGTGCCTGAACAAGATGACCCTTACTCTCTCCCCGATGACCTGGAGCCTCAACCACAGCCTCGACAGCGACAGCGACAGATGAGCCATTCCGAACATGTTCGGCCACAGTCTTACTTTGACCCGGAGTCCGGTCAACAAATGCTGTATTACCCGGCGCGGGTTCCTGCTATGCTCAACCTACCCCCCAAGCTGTCCAACAAGCCCAAGGCCAATGAAAGAAATAAGCGACGCTCCCAGGTGATGAGTGCTATGTTTGAAGGCAACAGGCAATCGAAGATGTTGGATGCCGATGCAAAGGCACAAGAGCGCGATACTACAAGGGATTCCTGGCTCCCTGACCCTCTTGCTGGTCATCGAGAGTCATTTGCTGCTTTGTCATCTGATGGATTCGGCAATCTTGGCCAGGAACCAGAGACAATTCGTTCTGTCCACTCGGACCAAGATGTTCCTCCTGCTGTGCAACCTGAAGCCAATGCCAATGCTCCGGTTGAGACACTGAGGCGCCCTCAACGGTTGTCTCGGAACGAACTTGACAAGCGAAAGTCGAGAATGTCAAACCTGCCTCCACAGCTCAGAGCAAGCGCCTACTTTGATCTACCCGACAATACTCAAGGAGAGATCGAGGTTAAGGACGGCTCAGCCATGGCCACCCTTGAAAGCATTCTAGATGCTTCAGCAAACGCCCCTGTCAGTGCATTTACCGATCACGAACGTGCCGGCAGACTTGGAAAGGAAGTCTACGGCAAAGAGAAGAAGCGAGCTTCAGTTGCTGCATCCACGGTTCTTCAGCCTGAAGGCGATAAGAAACATGCCAGAAAGCGTTCCTCTTTTATGTGGCTTGGCAAACGTCACAGCCATGTTAGTGACGATGACAAGGAGCATAAGTCAGAGTCTGGGCTGGGACCTGTCAATGCTGACACGAATGCGAATGAGCACGACAGACTAGCCCGCAGTGTCGACGGTCGTAGCGATGGCCATGTTGATGATGAGCAACAAGCCGCCGAAGAAGCTGAGGACCTGTCTGAGGAGGAAGGCTACAATGGACCTCCAACAACACTGCTGGCTGAGTTACAGTTGCGAAAGCAGCAGCAAAAAGAACGCACGCAGCGAACATTCCCAGGAGGCATGCATGCAACATTGTTAGAGATGGATGCTGTTGCCGAAACTCAGAAGAAGGCAAGAAACAACAAGCGTATCAACCTAGCATGGGAAGAAGGCCAGGCACAAGCTGCTGATGAGGATTCCGATGACGAGGATATTCCTCTGGCTGTCATTGCAGCACGTAATCAAGGTGCAAAGAATGTTATGGATCTTCAACGCCCTATTGGTTTGATGGAGCGTCGTGAGATGGAAGAGAACGAACCCCTCAGTCACCGCCGAGCTCGTCTGCATGGCCAGGATCCTCGATCTATGGTAATCAGTCACAGACCTAGCATGAATAACCTCAGTGCCAATCATCTTCCCACGACTCCTCATTCGGCACACCAATCTGTTGCTCAACTTTCGGTACAAAACGCATCGACTGAGCCGGATGATGAGTTTGAAGGAGAGACTCTTGCTGATAGAAAGCGACGGCTTGCGGCCAAGGAGGAGGCAGAGAACCTTCTACCTAAAGCCCGACCTGTCAGCAGTGCGTTCTCCGTTGAGCTCCTCAATCAATTTGAGGATCCTGAAGAGAAGAAGAAGAAAGAGGAAGAGAATAAGCCCAAGGCTGGCGAGGAGGAAACCCTGGGTCAACGACGAAAACGTCTACAAGCTGAGCGAGAAGCCCGTGAGCGTGAGATGAGTTTCAACCAGCTCAACGCCAGTGCCGAAGAGGCTGAGGCACCGATCCCAGGAATCAATGGACGCATGCACCAGTTGTCCAGTGTCCTGTCTGCTCATCCTAAAAGGGAGACCAACCAAGCTCAGGAGGAGCGCGCTCGTATGGAACATGAGAGGAGGCTTCTGAGAGAGCGTGACGCTAAGATGGCCGCTTATCGAAGCCAAATGCCGCAGGCTCTCGGTGGTCCTAGCAATGCGCAATCTGGAGGTTACCGTGGAGGTACTTTCAATAATGGTCTTGGTGGCCAGAACTCCCAAGCCGCCATGTCCTCCCCTGCCCTTCATACGCAACTGTTCAACCAACCAGCTCTTAACCACAGAAAGAGTGCCGTGTTCAGTACTTATGGGGCCCCGATGCAGCAAGCCCCATATGGTGGTTCAGCTACGAACCTCGGCGCGATGAACATGGGATACAATGGCATGCCCAATGGCATGAATCCTTATGGCGCCGGTGCCATGAGTGTTTATGGTGGGGGTATGTTGCAACCTGGTATGCAAATGCCTGGCCAAGGTGGTTCTACCAACAGAATCGAGCAGTGGCGTCAGGGTGTTCATCCTTAAGCAAGTCAATAGCATATCAGCTGTTGACATGGTCTGCAAGTGCCTTTTCTAAGACGACACATCTGGAAGATACATCTAGTGTACTATTTTGAGGAAACATAGAAGGGAAGGGGAAGCTTTTTACAGCATTGCTATCACTGGTGTTGTGGATAGAGGTCAACCAATGGTGGGATAACATCTCGAGGAATTTGCTTTTTTTGTTCTGCATGGCACCTAGCATTGCACGGCGCTGGAAATACTCGCGACGCTGGAAGGGCACAGCTATTTTTGACAATCTAATCGTTTTAATATGTTTTTTTCTAGGATTGCTTCTTCAATCCGGTGGCATGTAGTTTTAGACTAGGAGCATGAACACGATGATATGACCAAAACTACCCAAGTCCAAACGCTCAACAGTGATGCAATGCATGGGGAGGTATCAACTCGTCATATTGCAAGAAACAGACATACAGAAAAATTAAGCAACCCAATGTCTACAAGACCAACGCCAGGATGATAACAAGCTTCCCTCCCCCTTTTCAATCTTCTACATGCTTTTGAATTCCTCTGCTTCACCTCCGCTTGCCGAAGCTACCAGCCGTCTTTTGCAATTTGGATGGTGGTGCAGCTTCAACATCGCTTTCCTCATCCTCACCCATAGACTCATCCACATCGTCATGGTTGACCTCATCCTCGTCCAAAGACTCCTCGGCATCGCTATCGTCCTCCTCACCGGCTGAATCCTCCTCATCGTCAGAGTCGCCAACAAAGCCGTTGGTGATGGGAACATCGTCATCTGAATCGTCAAACTCGGTGTCAAGACCTCGCCTTCGACCAGGCGTGCGCGCAGCATCGTCCTCGCCCTCAACCCAGATAACATCCTCGTCATCTTCGTCAGAGTCCGAGTTATCGCCGTTGTGAAGACCGGGGCGCGACATCTTGCGACGAAGATCCATTTGACCCTCGAGCATATCGAGCTTGCCCTTCAGGGCGAGAAGACTTGACAGACCCTTGGCGCGCTCAGCGAGAACCTTTTGCAGGCCGCTGAGACTGTGGATAACCTTGGGCTGAGATGCGAGGGCACCGCCGTGAGCGACCAGTGTCCACTGGACCCAAGTCATAAGGTTTCCGGCGCGACCAGGACGGCGGTACAAGCGAGCGGCGAGCTTGGTAAGAAGAGTGCCGGCTAGAGCGCTGTCGAGGCGCTCAATGGTGTTGCGGATGGTGGGAAGATCGGTGGTGTGCAGACACGACTCGAGGAGGTCTGTGTCGTCGGTACGGAGGGCCTGAGAGAGAACGGTGGTAAGGGACTGGTGTGTCGGGGGCACAATGGCATTTCGCGAAGGCTGGGAGACGACTGCGCCGTTGAGTGCGGAAGGCACATCAATGATATCGTTCTCTGCACGGAGAAGCTCTCCAAAAGAAGGCGAAGTCCCCTCAGCGTCTGATTCCTCGTCGTTAGACTGGCCATTGGGCTTTTGCTTTGCGGCCTTTTGGCGGGTGCTTGTCACGGCAGTATCCTGGGCAGCCTGCTCCTCCTCTGGGCTCTCAGCATCGGAGATATCTTCATCGCTGTCGTTATCGGACGAGATCTCAATGGTCTCAACCTGCGAGGGCTGGAGGGCGTCGGGTCCGGCGATGGATGCCTTTGACTCGTCGATGATGGACTTGTTGGGGATTCGAGCGCCGGTTCGAGCGACAGGAGCGGCCAGCTTGACCGGCGCTTTGCGTTTTGTTGACATTATGAGTAGGTTTTGATGTGAAGCGCAGTAGATGTTAAGCGGTCGCGTGCAGGGATTCGTCGATGATGGGATTCAGCGACGGGTGATTAATTCAAGAAGCAAGGTATTAATGCGACTCTTCTTTCTTTGGATAGTATCTTTTCCGTAATGAATGAGGAAAAGTGATACTGTTGAACGTTATCAATGGAAAATTTGACGAAGCCGTCGCTCAGTCTCGAGTGAAGGAACTTTTTTTCTGGAACCCCAGCTTGGCTCTGGTGGTAGCCCCACAAGCGATAAGATTAGAGTAAGATGATCACGTGTGCAGCCACAGTACGAGTGCCACAGGATGAGTATGGTGTGGCTGTGTTTCTCTGGCTTCCATCGGCAAGGAGAATATCCTGGCTGCTAAGAGTCCATGACTGGCCCAATGCGGCCTGACCTTGAACTTGGGAGAGCCATTTAATTACAGTGATTGGCCTCACTGCAGCCTCTAAATGAAGATGGCGGTGATTGGACGAAGTGGATTGATAGTGGACTCGAGATAAGCTGCAATTGGTCACATCCGCAACCTTCACGTTCGCTTCCGGAGGGATCATCTCGTAGTCCGTGGCCTCAGGAGATATGAAGTACAAATAAAGACCCAGAATCATGTAAAATGTTTCTAGTTACGCAGTGACACAGATCTTGGGAACACAAGCTTGAAACCCGATGTGATTGCCTTCTTTTCATTGTTTGTCAACGGGATGGTCACCTGATACCTGCCCTTGCCTGGACTTGAGATCCAAGGGTGGACCTGTATCCCGGGTTGGGTATGATGCGTCCCAGTTTCGGTAGAAGGGTGAAAGCTGTTAAGTGGTTATAGTGGCTTGCTGCATGGCTTCTTTTGACGCGACGTGAACGTGTAAGAGAGGTGATGCACGTGCTTCAGTATAAAATGGGATCAGTTTCTGTGACCGTTGTTGAGCTTGTTAATTCATCAGCACAAGTAAAGCAAGATCTTCACTTGGTAAACATGTGATGATACATCTCAAGTTTCACGGACTCTGTTTGTTCCTTTCTTGAATACGATCATCTTGTAAGACGAAGCTCGGGAAACGGTGGCATTACGGGGCCGTCATCACTCTCATCCCGTGTCTTTTCGGGTTTGGGGACCTTCCCCTTGCGTTCTGATCTGTCCTCACCAGCCACATTCAATTGGATGAGTTTGATGAGATAGAGTTCTAGATCGAATTAAGCTCTGAATCAGCTCTGCATAATCTGAATGTATATTCCGGAACAAACGTGAATGATCAAACAGCTGATTCACCTATTGTGACTGATTTGAAACGTCTTTCATCTTGATCAACCTCATTATCTTGATACTACCAACCTCTACCATAATATCATCCATCCCCAGCCACCCACCATCCACATCCACATCCACATCCATGACAATGACGGTGACTGTGGCCCGTGCACCACCTTATAATCCCTTTGATACAAAACTCGGTCAACTAAATTTTTCCATCCCCTCATACCCAATCCCCTTGCCAAGTTGGCCACCCCGTTAGAGACAAGTCAACGGCTCAGCGGAGTTTGCCTTCTTCCCTCATAAATACCACCGCGCCTCCGACCGGGCAAAATTCACTGACGTGCACGCGCTTTTCCCTCAGAGGCTCCC